>JAAMXK010000403.1:14792-27627 GCA_019693575.1 Thalassiosira oceanica | reverse complement strand
CCTTCTCACTCTGCACGATTAGTATTTCTAGAGGTCGAGCTCCCAATTAAAGTGCTATTGCCAAGACTACAGCTCCAAACCGCCGCCCCATTCCTCGGACTAAGTTATATATGGCCAAAACTACAAGGCCGCCGTCTTGGAGTGATGAAGGAGGGATTGGGTGGCGAGTACTGCTGGTTTGTGACTGTCGGCTCACTCTGTTCAATCAGTATTTCAAGAGGTCAAGCTCCCAATTAAAGTGATATTGCCAGTGCCACTGTTGGTACAGACCATATCCCTCGGGGATAAAGTTCTGCCACCACCGAGCATAGCCAGGGTCGGTCGTAGTCGTGTTGTCGAGAATGGAGGGCCGGAATTCTCGAAGACAGCCGACCCCACGGCACAAAGTATGTAGTTAGGAAGAAAAGTAGAAAGTGCCGACAATGATGCTCCCTATGGCGACGCCATTTCCCCGCTAGAGCTATTGTAAGGCTCACCTTGCTGAGCATCGCGCGGCAAAAGCACGCGCGGCGATGTGATGCAAAAGTCAAAAGTCTCCCCCACCCACCACAGCGCCTACGTAGTATCACGGGAAACCGGAGCTGTGGACAATGGCCAATATTGGCCGGAGGTGCACCATGGCATATAGGCTGTAGAAGCTTCGAGCGGCAGTCGAACTCCCCGTATTCATCGATCTATGGCCATCGCTTCCATCGATGGTTGTACCTGCAATTTGCCACCGCGCATTTCTTCGCTCTCTGCACCGCTAGCTTTGTGCCGCTAGCTAACTACTTCTCTACATACTTGGTGGGTCCGGGAGACTTTTTGATCTTGGATCACACACGCCAGCGCGGTGATTCTCAGCACGCATCCCCGGGATATCGCAGCCGATCCATGAGCCTTGCCATAGCTATCCTTCAGGTAACAGGCGATTGAAAAGTGAATACTCCGAAAGCAAGCGGAAGCAAGCAAATCGAATGATAGAAGCGATTGCCATAGATCGATGAATATTGGGAGATAGACTGCCAGTCAAGGTTCCTACACCCATTTGGACATATTTGTAGTTCACCTGCGAGTCGGCAGCATGTAGATCAAGGCCCAACCGCCGCAACTACAATCTGGTGATGGTCTGAATAGAGCGTAACGACTTTGAAATGGGAGCAAAGTCCATGTCCCGGCCGAGATATTCCAATCGCTTATTGACTTTAGTTAGTATTCTTGTGCGGAGGCGTTTCCCCCACAAATATTTTTCGAGTCGCGCGGCTCCGCGCATGGGCTTTATTCCGGATGGCGCAGCGGACGTGAAATACAACATCCCGTTCGTCGCTCTAGCTTGCTACTAGTACGGCTCGGCGGCCGTGTGGAAGACATTCGAAGGTCGCGATATCCTTCCTTCTACTGGGCCATTCTGAACGCGACAAGCGGGGGGGACCTCACCGGGGGGGGTGGTCGAATAGGGCCCGGTGTCGAAAAGGGGATCGCCTCAGGCAAACAGGCAAAAGTAGGTAGGGATATCCCTGGTTGCGGCGTGGAAATGACCAAATTTCGTGAAGGGAAAGTGAGGTCACCCGGAACCGACAACTGGTGGTCGGTCTCCGGCCTGCCACAAACTCCATCAGCATCAGCTCATCAGCTCCTCACTCTACATCTGGGCACGCATCGATAAAGCAAGGTTGGTTACTTGAGCCGACGCACTTTCACCCGCACAGCACGGTCATCATTCCAATTCGTTTGCATGCACAGAGGGTATTTGGATTTGTTGCGCGCAGTTGCGGTTGTGGACCGTTGAAGTTGGTGGAGCCTCGCTATCACAAGGGCTTCTTCTGGCTTCTAGGACCATCAACGGCATACACGCACAGCCGGCTTGAAGGAATCGGCCACAGATATTACAATATATGGAACCTCGCAACAAACGGGCCCGACTGCTGCCGAGCGCGACGCTTGATGTCCTGGGCAACGACCTGCTCGTTCGATGCGCCTCGTATCTCAACGCGGACGGGCTGGCGCGGCTCGGGCGGACGAGCTCACGGTTCGGGATCCCCCAAGCCGGGCAGCAAAGATCCCTTGCGAACGAGGCGGCCCGACTGCGGTTTCGGCGGAGCGCGACAGACGAGGAAAGGAGCCGCCTCCCGAAGTACGTCGACGAATCCGACGTTGGCTTGTTACGGGCGCTGGAGCAGTTGAGGCAGCCTCTGTGCTTTGACGAGCTGGTGGGGAACGGTTTCAGCCCTCAAGAACATCCAGCGAGTGTCACATGCGCAACCTATGATGAAGGTTGGTAGACAGCAGAGTCAGGGCATGTGATGAGGGGCGGCAGGCACTTTGTTGAATTCGAAATTGAAAATGACGAGCGAGATATCGCACTTAATCTGGGAGTCATCAGGCCAGTTTCATTGACTGATGGCATCGACTTGGAAGCTGAATGGGGAGGGAGGGTGCTTCCCGTGCGTGCCTCGTCACGTCAACCTACATTAGCAGAGCAATTGAGATCCCAGCGGACTGCAAGGTGGGGAGACAGCAATGTTCACTGCTGCACCTACTTTTGTTTTGGTGGAAGTTGTTGTTGGACGGACTGGAACACGGAAGAAGACTTTTCTGACTGGCAAGGGAGTGAGGGATTTAGGCGAGGAAGTGGCACGATTGGGTTGCTGTTAGACCTGGATGAAGGGACCTTGTCTGTGTTCAAGGATGGCCGCCGTCTTGGAGCGATGAAGGAGGGATTGGGTGGCGAATACTGCTGGTTTGTGACAGCCGATTCACCCTGCACGATCAGTATTTCAAGAGGTCGAGCTCCCAATTAAAGTGTTTTTGCCAAAACTGCAGCTCCTGGTTTGGCTCTGTACCAGCAGTCCGACAGATGATCCCTAGTATTCCCAGGCCAATGTAGAACCCAGTGTGTCCCCAACCCCGGCCTCACTCTATCTCTCTGAATCAACTGTTGAAATGGTACTCAACGGGGAAAGGCCCTACAGTATCTCTCACTGGACTCAACAAGCCCCGCTCCATCAACGAACATGGCGTCACCTAAGTACACATGATTGATTTGCTCTCGGCAGTATTAAACCTTCCATGTCAGTTTGCGTCCGTGCGTCATCCCTCGCCAAGGTAATGAACCTCGGCCCGCGTCTGAATTTAAGCTCATGCGGTTTTCTGGACCTCTTCGAGGTGCTCTTACCGTAGGCAGACTCCGGTCCACACCAGAATCTGCCCTTGAAGAGTCGTGGTCGTAAACGTGCCAGGTCACCAGACGTGTGTCTAACTCTTCCTGCGATCCTCTCCTCGAGCTCTGAAAGTTTCCCCTCGATCAGCGGTCGACCTCTTGACCTTGACCTCGCTCTTCGGTCGACCGCCGAGTAGCCGGAGGCGTCCTCGAGTGCGCAGCGCGAGTTTCATCGTCCGTCCGTCCGTCGTTGCAGACGCCAGCGCATGCCAACATCATGCCGAACGTCTCGTCGTGGAAGGCGATGTTGTGATGTCATTCCCCACTCCGAGGCAACCGTGTGCCCCCACCCCCCCATGCGGCGAGCCCTCGCGCTGCCAGCCTCCCGACCTGAAGAAAAAGGGAGAGAGGAACGACGATCCGCCGCACTTGGCGTGACTTCAGGAACCGTCACGTCGCGAGGAAAGGCGCGCGAGTCGCGAGTGCTATACTTCGCGCTCGGCGGGCGAACGCGATTCGAGCTTATCCGTCGTCGCCTCGAACGCCCGCCGTCGTCGTCCCTTTGACTCGGTTTCCATCCGGGGAGGGGGGGAGGACGGTCGTTCCCCCGGGCGGACCTCGTCCTCGGGGAACGTTCGTCCTTGTCCTCTGGACTAACTCGCCCTCGCGTCGTTCGCCTCCGTCTCCTCCGTAAGACACCGGGGAGGGGCGAGGGACGGCGTCGTCCTCGTTGTCCCCGGTTCCCTCCGCCAGGCTGCAAGTCCAAGAGTCTGACGACGCCCCGTCCACGGGCCCCGTGGCTTTTGGTTCTTCGTGGGCAGCTTACCCGGAGGGTTTGCCCCGAAGGACGCCGAAAAACGGCGCAGCTCCGCCGTCGGTGGCCAGTTCTTTGCTTTCCGTCGCCTCGCGGCTCCTCCAGCCTCAGTTCCGGGAGGGAGTTTGGGAGTCCAGACTCCAATCCCCTGAGGACGGCGTCGTCCCCTCAAGGACACCCCTGAGGGCGGGAAGGGACACGGCGCGCTCGCAGACTTGGGGCCTCTCCGCCTGCACTCCACAGGAGATTTCGCCGCCACCCGTCGCGCCGACTCGTCGACACCACCGACGGGGCCCGCTGATTTGACGCCTCTAGAGACCCTGTCACCCAGTGGGCCATGATCCCCATGGTTCTCCGTGCGCATGTCGTCCCGGCGAGTGTTTATAAAAGTTGGGCACTCCCCTCGGCTCCCGTAGCCTTGCGATCTGACCACCCTGGTCGCCGCGTCGCGGTCGTTTCTCGTCACCGCTCTGTTCTGTTGATTGTCGCGTCACCCGCTGCCGGACGAACGTCCTCAGTCGAGGGAGTCCTCTTCGCCGAATGAAATCCGTCCGCCCGCGCCGTCCGATCGTCCCCGGAGCCCACGGCGGGGCGCCGCCGGGACGTCGCACTTCACGCTCCCCCGGGTGCGCCTGTCTGTCCCCGTCTCGCTCCCATCCGTCGGGGGGACGCCACCCCCTCGCCACTCCTCCCCGTCGGGGGGCGCTGCGTCCCCCTCGTCGGTCTCCGCTCCTCGTCCTCCCCGGAGGAGCGTTCCGGACGCGCGCTCTCGACTCGCGCCAGTGACCTCGCCCTTCGGTCACGAGGCCGTCCATGCCATCGCCGTTCCCGGGCAGGAGCTTCGGCCCCCCTGCTGTCGTGCGGCCGTCCCGGGGGTCTCCGTCCTCCCCGGCGCGGGGCCGTCCGGGGAGGGGACGTGTGTGCCATCGTGCCCCGCCGCCCCTCCGTCCGTCCGTCCTCCGGTCAGCCCTCTTGCCGCTCGCGGCCCGACCAACAGCAGCGTTCCCGCTCCGACCCGCCCCAGCGCTTCCTTCGCACAGCTCCTCGCACTTCGGCGGCGAAGGGAAGAGCTGTCCGTCTCGAGATGCGGCGAGAGCGGGCGTGGTCGGCTCGAGGTCGTCTGTCCCTGAAGGGGGAGTGCGTGGGACAAGGGGTTGCGGAAAGCCGAAAACGACGCAATGACCAAATTTTGTGAAGAGAAAGTGAGGTCACCCGAAACCGACAACTGTCGGTCGATCCGGCCTGCTGCAAACTGCATCAGCTCCTCACTCTGGCTTTGGGCACGCAACACGCAACGACAAAGCAAGGTCGGATATCTTGAGCCGACGCACCGCGCCCCATCAATTAATCCAATTTGTTTTGACAAGAGTAGGCTGTCCAAAGATTCAGATGATGCCGATGATGCAACCCCGCGATAACAAACGGGCCCGGTTGCTGCCGACCGCCGCGCTTGACGTCCTGGGCAACGACCTGCTCGTTCGATGCGCCTCGTACCTCGACGCGGACGGGCTGGCGCAGCTCGGGCGGACGAGCGCAAGGTTCGGGATCCCTCAAGCTGGCCAGCAAAGATCCCTTGCGAACGAAACGGCCCGACAGCGGTTTCTGCTGAGCGCGACGGACGAGGAAAGGAGCCGCCTGCCGGAATACGACGACGAATCCGACGTTGGCTTGTTACGAGCGCTGGAGCAATTGAGGAAGCCTCTGTGCTTTTACGAGCTAGTGGGGAACAGCTTCAGCCCTCAAGAACATCAAGCGAGTGTCACACACACAGGCCGTAATTATTGGTATTCTACTGCACTGTCAGGGCATGTGATGAGGGGTGGCAGGCACTTTATTGAATTCACAATTAATGACCAGCAATCATCTTATTTTCATCTGGGGATTATGAGGCCAGTTTCATTGACTGATGGCATCGACCTGGAAGCTGAATGGAATGGGAGCGTCAATCCAGCGATTGTCTCGTCACATTGGAAACCTGCAGTGGCAGAGAAATTGAGATCCCAGAGGACTGCACAGTGGGGAGAAAGCAATGTCCACTGCTGTGCTTACGACTGTGGTGATGGACAATGCAATTTCACGGACTGGGACAATGAAGACGACTATGAAGAATGGCAAGGGCAGGAGGCATTAAGAGGAAATGGCACGATTGGGTTGCTGTTAGACCTGGATGAAGGGACCCTGTCCGTGTTCAAGGATGGCCGCCGTCTTGGATCGATGAAGGAGGGATTGGGTGGCGAATACTGCTGGTTTGTGGCAGTCGGCACACCCTGCACGATCAGTATTTCAAGAGGTCGAGTTCCCAATTAAAGTCATGTTATTGCCAAAACTACAGCTCCTTCTTTGGCTCCTTACGCCAGTCTCATCCCTAGTAGTTTTCCCGTGCTTATGAATCCAGTGAGCCCCCACCCCCACTCCATCTCTCTTGACCAACTATTGCAAGAGTTCAAGCCCCCAATTAAAGTGCTATTGCCAAAATTACAGCTCCGAACTACCGCCCCGTTCCTCGGACTAAAGTGGCCCCTGTCATCGGGGGGAGAAAGGCGTCCCCACGGGAAGACCTCGCCTTCCCCCTCGCCCGGGGAGCGCCCGTCCTCGTTCTCCGGCGCTTTCGCCTCCGTCTCCTCTGTCACCGCCCTCTTCCCGCCCTCTCCTGGGGAATAAGTTGCCGGGGAGGGATGGCTTCCGCCGAGGGAGGGATGACACGCTTGGACTTGCCGCCTAGCCATCGATTTGCCTCTCCCCCTTCCCTTCCGCAGGCCATCTTCGCCCTTTCAGCTCTCGTCGCCTCACTCGTCGCGGTCGTTTCTCGTCACCGCTCTGTTGATTGTCGCGTCACCCGCGGCCGGACGACCGTCCTCGGTCGAGGGAGTCCTCGCCGTTCGAAATCCGACCCCGAGCATTGTCCCGCGACCACCTCGCCGCGCTCATTCCGTCCGCGCCGTCCGTTCCGCGCCACGGCCCGTCTCCGGAGAGTTATGGGCAAAAATCGTCAGAATCCCACTTTACAGCTCCGGCCGGGGAGCCGTGACGGCGAGACGAAAGCGGCGGCGGGGGAGCGTCGTCAACAGTCGGCCTGTCCTTTTGGACTCGCCCCCTTCGCGGTGCCCTGCTGCTCCCGCCAATCGTTGTCTCGCCCCCCGAAGTTTTCCGTCCTCCTGCCGGGGGACAGCGTCCGGTCGCGGGAGCGGGCGGCGGAACCCTCCGTCCGACTCGCTCCCGGGGGGCGATGCGTGCACGTCCGGTCCTCCCACGCCTGGCACGATGAGCCCCGCCACTCCCCGGGTGAAAGTGGAGAGGAAGCGTCGTCCTCACCCGCCACTTCCGGGGCGCCCCGGCCGTCCTCATCTCCTCTCCTCCCGGCGTCGTCGTCGTGCGCAGGGCGTCCGCCGCGGCTCCGGCCCAGGACGCCCCACGTAGAAAGCGACCGGCGGCGTCTGCGCGTGATAAATTTTAGTGAAGATAGAGCGAGACTGACGTCCTCGAGCGAGGTCGTCGGACTCTTCCCCCGAGTACACGCGTTCTATGTGTTTGCGTCCCCGTCACCGTCGACCCACTTCCAAATGTAACCGGCTTAGACGTCCGGCCCCTGGGCGCGGGCCATGTTGGACACCTCGAAAAGACCGGTCAGACTCCACATGGACTCCTACGCCGCAGTGTAAGCTGGAGGCGAGTGAGCAAAGGGATCAGAATGAATGCCGCGGCTTCCATGTTGGCTCTGGAGCCTGGTGACGACGACGCGAAGAGGATGCGGTTCCGGGGCTTCCGTCAGGAGGCATAGGACGGTGTGCAGCACGCCCTTGGCCACAAACTTGTCGTCGTCTCTGCCGTGTCGCCGCGGGGCCAGGACTTGACGGCGGGAAGACTCTCCCCTCCGGGATCCGAGGGCGTGGGGAGGGATGGAGCTCGTCCTCCGGACACGCCTCGGGAGGAGGTTTCGTGGACAGCTCACCCCAGGGACTCGACCTCGTCGCGTGCCGCGTCTCCCCCACCGGTAGGACGGCGCTTGTCCATCGGGACTCGCTCCCCTGGGGGCAGGGGCTTCCGATCCCCCTGAACGCGCCGACGCCGTCCCTCCTCGTCCTCCCCCGCTCCTGCTCTCCCCAGAAAGGGACGGCGCCGTCATGCCGTCCTCCACGCAGGTCGCGAGGACGAAGTCGAGGATGAGCCGCCGGCCTCACTTCGGCGGCGACGGGGCGAAGCTCCCGAGCTGCTGCCCGAAAATGGCGGGCAAAATAATTTCATAGAGAAAGTGAGTAAAGTGAGGTCACCCGAAACCGATAACTGGCTGCCAGAAACTACAAAGCAAGGCTGGAAATCTTGAGCGACGCACTTGCACCTGCATGCGCAGCTCGGACATCAATCCAATTCGTTTTGATTCAAGAGTAGGCTGGGGGGGTCAAAACATACGATGCAACACAGCGATAACAAACGGGCCCGGTTACAGCCGAGCGCCACGGTTGATGGCCTGGGCAACGACCTGCTCGTTCGATGCGCCTCGTATCTAGACGCGGACGGGCTGGTGCAGCTCGGGCGGACGAGCGCGAGGTTCGGGATCCCTCCAGCCGGCCAGCAAAGATCCCTTGCGAACGAGGCGGCCCGACTGCGGTTTCGGCAGAGCGCGACAGACGAGGAAATAAGCCGCCTGCCGAAATACGGCGACGAATCCGACATTGGCTTGTTACGAGCGCTGGAGTCATTGAGACGACCTCTGTGCTTTGATGAGCTGGCGGGGAACGGGTTCGGACCACAAGAACACCCGGCAACTGTCACACGCACAATCGTTGATGGTTGGTCGACAGCAGTGTCAGGGCATGTGATGAGAGGCGGCAGACACTTTGTTGAATTCGAAATCAAAAATGCGCATTCATCTTTAATTAGTCTGGGAGTGATCAGACCGGTTTCTTTGACTGATCGCATCGACGTGGTAACTGACTGGGAAGAAATCGTGCATCCCCGGTTGGTCACGTTAAGCTACAGACCTGCAGTAGCAGAGAAATTGAGATCCCAGAGGACTGCAAAGTGGGGAGAGAGCACTGTCCACTGCTGCGCTTACTCCTGTTCTACTGGGCGTTGTCTTTGGACGGACTGGGGCGATGATGAGGGTTCCTTTGACTGGCAAGGGAGTGAGAGGTTGCAAGGAAGTGGAACAATTGGGTTGCTGTTAGACCTGGATGAAGGGACCCTGTCCGTGTTCAAGGATGGCCGCCGTCTTGGAGCGATGGAGGAGAGATTGGGGGGTGAGTACTGCTGGTTTGCGGCAGCCGACTCACTCTGCACGATCAGTATTTCAAGAGGTCGAGCTCCCAATTAAAGTTTTATTGCCAAGACTACAGCTCCAGGTTCGGCTCCGTACGCCAGTGTCTGATCCCTAGTATTCCCACGCCAATATATAATTTAGCTCCCAGTTCTCTTGACCATCTAATGAAAGGTATGGATTGGGAGCTGGTCCTTCACTATCTCTCACTGGACATCAGGGGCTTCATCAACGAACATGGCAAGACTCTTCTACCTTTCCATGTCACTAGCGCTGCGCATTCTAGCTCTAGAGCGGGTTGTGTCTGGAGCCACAGACTGGGGTGTGGTAAATTTTTTCACGATCGTTGGTTTCTGCGTTATCCGCAGACGACCGCTCGCGGGGCGTGCATGTTGTTCTCCAAACGATGCCGCCCCGCGACCCATCGGGCTCCCATCGCCCAGAGCCTCCCCGGACGTTGCGACGCCCCGTCGAGAGCCCCCGCGGCGCTCGATCGCATGGCGTCCCTCGCAGTCCACCGGGCACCCGTCGCCCTCGGACTCCTCGGAGGACGGCGCCGTGCCTCGCCGCCCGGGGAACGCCCGCCCTACGGGCTAGTCCCCGACTGGGAAGCGGACCGGTAGGATGCCTCGGCGGGCGTCGCTCCTTCCTGGAAGCGCGCTGTCGACTCGCGCCCGTTGCGGGGTGCCCGTCTCAGCCGAGCGCCATTCGCGCTCGCGGACTCGCATGACGGACGTCGCGGCGGCGTCTCGTCTCGTCGTCGCCCCTGGACAAGATCTGATGGGCAACACAGCTTCAGCGTTGCCGTGACTATCCACGCGGTGGGAGAGGGCGGCAAAACAACGGACCCTCGGCCCGTCACTCGGACTTGGTCCCCGTCGCCCTCGGGTGAGGGGGACGACGGGCGTCCCCCCGGGCGGACCTCGCCGTCCCCTAGCCTACCGTCCTCGTTCTCCGAACTGTTTCTCCCACACACCTCCGCCTCCTCCGCCGCCGCCCTCGCCGCGCCTGGTCTCGTCCGGAACAAGGTGCCGGTGAGGGGCAAGGGACGGCGTCCTCGTCCTCGTCTGGCCTCCCGGAAAATTGTTCTGTTACGCCCACACGCCGTTCACCTTGGCACCTGAGGCTACTTCATCCGATTCTGAGACTCGTCGAGTGCCGGTCTCGAGGCATTCCTGAGAACGCTCGGCCTCGTCCTCGGCGAGCCTCCGTCTCCTCTTCCACCGCAGCAGCCCTCGTCCGGCCCTCCCCCGGCAAAGAGGAATTGGTTTGCGGTGGCCGGAGGCACCTCTCTTGTCTCTTGGCAGCTCTTGGCAGGCGCTGGCCGGCGTTGCAAATTTCGTGAAGATAAAGTGAGGTCACCCGAAACCGACACAACTGCTGTCGTGACGGTGCGGGATGGAACCTCTGCATCAGCTCCTCACGAGGCAAGGTTGGCAACCGTGAGCGAGCCGACGCCTGCACCCGCACGCACAGCACGGACATCAATCCAATTTGTTTGCACAGAGGGTATTGCGGTTGTGGACCGTTGAAGTTGGTGGAAGACAAGCAGCAGCCATTCATTGTTTCCGCCTCGCTATCGCAAGCTGCAGATATTAGATGGAACCTCGCAACAAACGAGCACGGCTGCCGAGCGCCGCGCTTGACGTCCTGGGCAACGACCTGCTCCTTCGATGCGCCTCGTACCTCGACGCGGACGGGCTGGCGCAGCTCGGGCGGACGAGCGCAAGGCTCGGGATTGCTCAAGCCGGCCAGCAAAGATCCCTTGCGAACGAGGCGGCCCGACAGCGGTTTCTGGAGAGCGCGACCGACGAGGAAAGGAGCCGGCTGCCGAAATACAACTACGAATCAGACGTTGGCTTGTTACGAGCGCTGGATCAGTTGAGGAAGGCTCTGTGCTTTGACGAGCTTACAGGGAACGGTTTCAGCCCTCAAGAACACCCAGCCAGCGTCACATGCACTGACGAGGCTGGTTGGTCGACAGCAGTGTCAGGGCATGTAATGAGGGGCGGCAGGCACTTTGTTGAATTTTTAATCAATAAGACCGAGAGGTTTCCTGCTGCTGTCCGGTTGGGGGTCATCAGACCGGTTTCATTGACTGATGGCATCGACCTGGAAGCTGACTGGAGAGGAAATGTGAATCCCGTGTTTGCCTCGTCAAGCTTCAAACGTCCAGTATCAGAGATATTGAGATCACAGAGGTCTGCAAAGTGGGGAGACAGCAATATCCACTGCTGCGCCTACAATTGTTATACTGGACGTTGTTGTTGGACGGACTGGGACAATGAAAAGGGTTCCTACGAAGAATGGCAAGGGCAGGAGGAATTGGAGGTTAGTGGCACGATTGGATTGCTGTTAGACCTGGATGAAGGGACCCTGTCTGTGTTCAAGAATGGCGGCCGTCTTGGAGTGATGAAGGAGGGATTGGGTGGCGAATACTGCTGGTTTGTGACAACCGGCGTACGTTGCACGATCAGTATTTCAAGAGGTCGAGCTCCCAATTAAAGTGTTATGCCAAAACTATTGCCCCTGGTTTGACTCTGTACGTGCTCCGCACGCCAGTCCAAGAGAGACAGATGATCCCTAGTATTCCGACATGCCAATAGAATCCAGTGTGCCCCCACCCCCACGCTATCTCTCTTGACCAACTCATGAAATGGTACTCAACGGGGAAGTCTCGCACCATCTCTCACTGAACTCAACAAGCCCCGCTCCATCAAACATACAAATTGATTCGCTCTCGGCAATAAAGTTGTCCTCAAGAAGACTGTTCTATTTTCACGTCAGCTTGCTTCCCGTGCTTCATCCCTCGCTGAGGTGGTCGAATCTCGGCCGCGTCCAAATTCTCCCTTTGGAGGACTCTCGCCGCGTTCCTCGGACTGACGCGGCCCCCGTCGTCCGGGGAGGGGGGGAGGACAGGCGTCCCCTGGGCGGGCATTGCCTTCACCCTCGCCCCCTGGGAGCGCCCGTCCTCGTCCTCCGGACTAACTCGCCCTCGCGGTTGTTCCCCTCGTCTCCTCTGCCTTCGCCCTCATCTCGTCCTCAGTCCCTGATGAGGGACGTCGTCCTCGACGCCCCTGGCTACCTCCGCCAGGGAGGAGGACGTCATCCCCTGGCCTTGGGGCAGCGTTGAGTTAGTCGCTGGACTTGATGCCTAGCTGAAGCCTCTCCCGTCGCCCCTTCCCTGAGCCACCGTGACCCCTTAGTTTCTCCTTGGACAGCCCGCCCGGCGAGAGTTTATTCACAGGTATGAAAAAAGTTGGGCGCTCCGCCGTCGGCTCCCGCCGCCTCGCGGCTTCTTCAGCATCGGCTCCGCCACCCGATTTTTCGATCTCGACTCTCCGCGTCGTCGGCGAGTTATCCCCGCGGGGAGGACGGGCTCCGCCGAAGGGAGAGTATGGCGGACATCGCCCCGTCCCTCGTCGCCTGCGTCCCTCCGGGCGGATCTCGCCACCCCCCTTTGCGCCCGGGGAACGCCCGTCCTCATCCTCCGAACTCGCCCTCGCGTCATTCGCCTCCTTTGCCGCCCTCGTCCCGTCCGCCCCACCACAACGCGTCACAGGGGACAAGGTGCCGGGGAGAGATGAGGACCTCATCTTTGTCGCCTGCTCCTCCGTCGCGGGGGGGG
>JAAMXK010000403.1:0-14775 GCA_019693575.1 Thalassiosira oceanica | reverse complement strand
GGGGGGGTTGCACTCCGCCGTCGGCTCCCGTTGTATGGGGCTCCTCCAGCCTCGGCTCCGCTGCCCCAATTTTTCCATCTCGACTCTCCTCGCGGTTGCTTCTCGTCGCCCCTCGGACTGTTGATTGTCACGTCAGCCGCCGACCGTCATCGGTCGAGGGAGTTTTCATCGCAGTCAGAGATCCGACTCCGAACGGCCCCGCGACCGCCTCGTCGCGCTCTTTCCGTCCACAGCTGGAGCGGCGTATCGGGCTCCAATCGCCAAGAGCCTCCCCGGACGAAGGCTTTCGAAGACGTCCCACGCGGCTCCAGCCCGGGGTGACCCCGCGCCGGGACTCGCATCGTCTGGTCGACCAGCGTGGGTCCGCGCGCATGGATCCCGACGGAGCGAAAGGACGGAGGGGGAGCTCGCGGCGGGAACCGAGCGTCCGGCTGGCGGGTCGGAGGGCGGGGAGCCGACTTGCTCCTGGGGGGCGATGCCGTGCCCGCCCGGGCCTCCCGTCCGCGCCGTCCTTTCGGTCGGGGCCTCCTTCGCCGGGGGAGGACGACGCTTCCTCTGCCGTTCCCCGGGAGTGACGGCGTCGCCTCTGGGGGGTCATCGCTTCATCGGGCTGCTGCGTCAGCCAGAGCTCACCAACATGCACGACTAAACGGTGCGTCCGCCTCACTGCTGTCACCGACACGACGCGTAGAGTGTTCAATCTGTCGTTCCCGCGTGAGTATGTTTGGCATCGTTGACTTCCTGGGCGAGATTTCTTCTTGCTCGCCTCGCCGAGACGGTTTCGGGATCGCATCAACACCCTAACCCTCTGTCTTCCTACTCTCGCCGCGAGCCGCCAGGCTAACGACCTGCTCGAGAAGAGCATTCTGGGAAGCTACTTTTCGTCCAATGACAGAACGAATGTGGTCGCCCGGTGATAGAGCGGGGGACCGCAGTTCGTCGATTGAGGTGACTTGTAGAGCTCGACGTGAGGATTCCATCGTACTTGAGTTCTGCCGGTCGCGCGGCATTTCTGGGAACGCTCATCCTCGTCCTCCGAGCTCGCTCTCGCGCCGTGTCCTCCGTCTCCTCCCCTCCAGCGCCGAAATGCCCGGCCAAGAGGAACAACAGGGCGGGGGAGTTCGCCCCGCCGTCCTCCCTCGAACCCTCGCCTCGGCCGCTGTACGCGATGTTGTTGGCCACGTCGAGCACGTCGAATAGACCGGTCTGGATCCACATGGACTCCTCCGCAACAGCGTAAGCTGAAGGCGAGTGAGCAAAGGAAGCAGAATGAATGAATGCCGCGGCTTCCCGCTTACCGCTAGAATACACATTGTTGGGCATGATGCTGCCCTCCGGAGCCTGATGACAATGGCGCGAAGAGGACGCGGTTACGGGGCTCCCGTCAGGAGGCATCGGACGGTGTGCAACACGCCCTTGGCCTCAAAGGTGGCGGCGAAGTACCCTCCCCCCAGCCCGTCCCTGGGTGTCCGAAAGGAGGTCCATGGAGCGACCCCGCCTCGCGGTCGGTGTTGAGGTTGGACGAGTAGATCGACGGGTCGAAAGATCGACGGGTCGTCGACCGAGCTCACCCAGCCGGACGTCGTCTTCTGTGCGTTCCCCCGGGATCCCGCGAGCGTGGGACACGCCCCGGGAGGAGGATTTGTGGACAGCTCACCCCCGGGACTCGACCTCGTCGCGTGCAGCGTCTCCCCATCCGGAGGCAGCGCTTGTCCTTCGGGGGACAGGGGCTACCAACGCCCCTGCCTGAGTGGCGGACGGCCTCCGCTCCCCGTAATCGTCGGCCTCCGCTCCTCGTCCTTCCCGGCGGAGCGCTCCTGAACGCGCGCGCTGTCGACACCGGTGCGGCGCCAACCCTCCTAGTCCTCCCCATTTGTACTCCCAGGGGAAGGACGGCAACGCGGACACGGCGGGTCCGGGAGGGTCGGCCCTCTCTCCATGCCGTCCTCTACGCAGGACGCAGGTCGCGAGGATACGAGGATATTGTAATTGTAAGACGGCGATTGAGGACGCCCCGGCTGACCGGCCGTAACATCGGCGGCGACGGGGCGAAGCTGCCCGTCTTGGGATGCGGCCTCAAGGGCCGACTTGCAGGGTCAAAGAGCTGTCGAATGGTCCAGGGGCCAGGACTTCGCCGCCGGACTCCTGGCTCCGCCGAAGTCAAAGAGTACCTTCAAAATGGCGGGCAAATTTCGTGAAGAGAAAGCGAGGTCACCCGGAACCGATGAGTGCTGAAACTGGAGGGCGAAAAAACTCCCCCGCCCGCTCAACTTTTCGCCAGTTTGACTGCGATAGGTAAGGCCGGCGCTTACGGTTGACCCTCCCCAGGAAGATGCGGGCCCTCCATCATCTGAAATCTACACATTGGCTTTAATTGAGTCCCGGTTGTCGCCAAAAATGATTATGTGAGCGTTGGGTCAATTAATTGAGCACGTTTGAGATCCCAGAGGACTGCAAGGTGGGGAGAGAGCAATTTTCACTGCTGCTCCTTCTTTTGCGATTCTGGACGTTGTCTTTGGACGGACTGGGACAATGAAAAGGGTTCCTCTGACTGGCAAGGGCAGGAGGGATTGAGAAGAAGTGGCACAATTGGGTTGCTGTTAGACCTGGATGAAGGGACCCTGTCCGTGTTCAAGAATGGCCGCCGTCTTGGAGCGATGGAGGAGAGATTGGGGCGTGAGTACTGCTGGTTTGTGGCAGCCGACTCACTCTGCACGATCAGTATTTCAAGAGGTCGAGCTCCCAATTAAAGTGTTATTGTCAAAACTGCAGCTCCTAGTTTGGCTCATTACGCCAGTCTCATCCCTAGTATTCCCGTGCTCATATAGAATCCAGTGCACCCCTACAGCTCCCGGTTCGGCTCCGTATGCCAGACTGGCCGATGATTCCTTGTATTCCGATGTCAATCCAGAATTCAGTGTGCCCCCACCCCCACTCCATCTCAACCAACTGTTGAAATGGTACTGAGCGGGGACAGGTCCTCCGCTATCTCTCACCAGACTCGATAGACTCAACAAGCCCCGCTTCATTCACAAACATGGCATCACATACACATAATTGATTTACTCTCAGGCAGTATTAAGGTTTTCCTCATGCAGACTCTTCTACCTTTCCATACTCTACTATCTTTCCTTCCACATCCCTCGTCAAGGTGGCGGAACCTGGCCCGCGTCCGAATTCAATTCGAGCGGTGTTTTTCATATCCGCGCCAGGACCTACCCTTAAAAAGAAGTGCCGCCACCATGGGGGTGCGCTCGTCCTCCTGACGCGCCCCGGGATGAGGATTCGTCGACAGCTTGCTCACCGGGACTCGCTCTCCTGGGGGGGCAGGCGAGCCCCTCTGCCTCGGCTCCTCGTCCTCCCCGGGCCGCTGCGACGAAGCTAGCGAGTGAGAGTGACCAAACCTAAAACGCTTGAGGCGCGATCTTTCGACAATTTTTTTAGCGTAAACGCTAGATAAAATCGACGCTTCGACCAAGGCTTCCCAAGTCGCGAGTTCGACTCCTCTGCCCAAACCCGTTTGCATTTAATACCAGTGATAGGTGTCCTTGAGAATGGGGGCACTGGATTGGCCGTCCCGGCTTGTTGAAAATCTTCGGTTTGTAGCGCTCTACCGCGGCGTCGTGTTTTAGGTTCGGTCGGCCTTCGTTGGGTTTTGTGCAAGGGCCCTGGCGAGGGCCAAACCCGCCAGCGGGGGAGGGACCCCAGGGTCCTGAGAAGGGTGCCTTGGGCAGGCCGCCATGGTGAGGATGCGTGCTGAGCATCGCCGCGCTAACGCGTGTGATCCAAGACCAAAAAGTCTACCGTACCCACTTAGTATGTAGTAAAGTTAGCTAGCGGCGCGAAGCTAGCGGCGCCGCGAGCGAAGACCCGCGCCGCGGCAAATTGCAGGTAGAACCACCGATGGAAGCATGCGATGGCCATAGATCGATGAATATTGGATGCTAGACCGCAATTCGAAGCTTCTACATCCTATTCGATACATTCGGAGTCCACCTTCTGCGCGGCTGGGCGTAGATCGTCCTCTGAAAATTGGCCATTTTCAACGCCATAGAGGGCGCTGGTTCACTACGGCCCGCCGCAGCAGCCGCGATTGTACCATCTTCCACAGTGAGAATGGCCAACGAGGAGTACAATATTTGAATTCTAGACTACGTGTCAAAATGATCTAGAGACGTGCCCGGCGTGGTTCCTGGGGCACATCTATTTGGCCGTGGAGGTGTCCCTTTGACACTGTGTATCCCAGTCCCAGTGCTTGCTCGATGATTGTTCCAAAAACGGTCGATATCCACTGATCTTCGGGCTCAGCGGATGGCAGGAATCGTTGACTCCGGCTCCCCTCACCACGTCACGGCCGTGTTACTCGACGCTGCTATGACGTCGGAGCCTAACTAGGCCACTAGATACTTTTTTGGTACTTAAGCTAGAGCGAAGCTAGTAAACTTTGATCGAAGAAATTAGATCGGGATCGTTGCCCGGTTTTGCCCCTTGGGCATTTTCGGATTCGCCAGGAGACGGCGATTCCGAGAATGGCCAAGGGGCAAAACCGGGCATAGATTTTACCTCTTGGGTTTGAATCTTGAGTAATAAATGCTAGATGAGATTCAAACCCATCCAACACATAAATTCGGGGGACATGAGCGAATTTGACCTTCAATACGCCATATCTCCGTCAATATTGGGACTCTGATGACGATTAGCTGTGTCAGGGACTCTACTAATGGTGTTCTAACAGATTCTGCGATAAAAATCGGGGGTCAGAAAAAGTTCCTGTAGTGTTTTATAACCCGGCTCCGAGAGGATAGCTGCTCCGATTGATTGTTGATTGTCGCGTCACCCGCGGACGACTGTCCTCGGTCGAGGGAGTGCTCTTCGCCCCTCAAGCGGCGGCATTTTCCTCTGTCCCGTCTCGCTCTCATTCGTCGTCGTCCGGGGACGCCTCCCCCTCCCCGTCACCCTAGGCTCCTTGTCCTCCGTCCCGGACTGAGGAGGACACGGCTTCCTCCTCGTCGGTCTCCGCTCCTCGTCCGACGCGCTCTCGACTGGAGGCGGCTGGTGTGCGGTAGCAATGACCAAATTTCGTGAAGAGAAAGTGAGGTCACCCGAAACCGATAACTTCAGGTCGGTCCGCCCGGCCTGCCGCAACGACGGATAGCCGCAACTACTCTGCATCTGGGCACGCAACTTGGTAATCTTGAGCCGACGCACTGCATCAACGGCGTTCGTACACGCACAGCCGGCTTGCAGGAACCGGCCACGCCGGCCACAGATATTAGAAATATGGAACCTCGCAACAAACGAGCCCGGTTGCTGCCGATATCCGCGCTTGATGGCCTGGGCAGCGACCTGCTCGTTCGGTGCGCCTCGTACCTCGGCGCGGACGGGCTGGCGCAGCTCGGGAGGACGAGCGCAAGGTTCGGCATCCCTCATCAAGCCGGCCAGGAAAGATCCCTTGCGAACGAGGCGGCCCGACAGCGGTTTCGGCAGAGCGCGACCGACGAGGAAAGAAGCCGCCTGCTGAAATACGACGACGAATCCGAGGTCGGCTTGTTACAAGCTCTGGAACAGTTGAGGCGGCCCCTCTGCTTTGATAAGCTGGTGGGGAACGACTTCAGCCCTCAAGAACATCCAGCAAGTGTCACACACACATGCCGTGCTATATGGTCGACAGCCATGTCAGGGCATGTGATGAGGGGCGGCAGGCACTTTGTTGAATTCGAAGTGAAAAATGATGAGCGATCATCTCATGTTCATCTTGGGGTCATCAGACCCGTTTCTTTGTCTGATGGCATCGACGTGGAAGCTGACTGGAAAGGGAACGTGGATCCCGTGAGTGTCTCGCCAGGCTACTATCATGCAGTAGCAGAGAAATTGAGATCCCAGAGGACTGCAAGGTGGGGAGACAGCAATGTCCACTGCTGCTCCTTCTATTACTATTCCGGACGTTGTCATTGCACGGACTGGGACAATGAAAGGGGTTCCTCTAACTGGCAAGGGCAGGAGAGGTTGCTAGGAAGTGGCACGATTGGGTTGCTGTTAGACCTGGATGAAGGAACCCTGTCCGTCTTCAGAAATGGTCGTCGTCTTGGAGTGATGAAGGAGGGATTGGGTGGCGAGTACTGCTGGTTTGTGACAGTCGGCAGACCCTGCACGGTCAGTATTTCAAGAGGTCGAGCTCCCAATTAAAGTCATGTTTTTGCTAAAACTACAGCTCCTTCTTTGGCTCCTTACAAGTCTAATCCCTAGTATTCCCGTGCTTATATAGAATCCAGTGTGCCCCCACCCCCACTCCATCTCTCTTGACCAACTGTTGAAATGGTACTCAACGGAGAAATGTCCTACGCAATCTCTCACTGGACTCAACAAGCCCCGCTCCATCAACGGACATGGCATCACCCACACATAGTTGATTTGCTCTCGGCAGTATAAAGTTTTCCCCGTGCAGACTAATTACCTTTCCATGTCACTTTGCTTCCCTTGCGTTCGGCCCGTATCCAAATTCTTTGCGAGCGGTGTTCTGGAGCACCCCACCGTGGAATCCTGTCCGAGTGTCCGAGCCAGGACCTTCCCTTGAAGAGCCGCGAAAGGAAAGCTCGCCAGGTCGACCTGGTTGAAAGGCGCATCTTGTTCCCAATGAAGCTGTCCCACGACGCCTCGCATTGTGCCGGTAGGGACTTCGGCACTCCGTCGGGATCGGAAGAAGAGGAAGCAACTCTCCTCGAGCCCTGCCGACCGCCTCGATCGATCCCCACGGGGAGGACGGGCTTTGCAGGAGGGAGAGGTCGGCAGGACGGTGGACCCTCGCCCCGTCCCTCGGACTCGGTCCCTGTCACCCTCCCGTCGCCCGGGGTGGGCGGGGTGGGCGGGGGGACCTCGCCGCCGCCCTCGCCCCCGGGGAACAACCGTCCTCGTCCTCCGGACTAACTCGCCCTCGCCCTCGCGCCGTTCGCCTCCGCCTCTTCCACCCTCGTCCTGCCCGCCCCGCGCGTCACGGGGAACAAGGTGGAGGACATCATCCACTGGCCTGGGGGAGGGTTGGCGTCGCCCGGGGAGGGCAGCCTTGCTGTCTCTAACGTCCTTCCCCACCGAGTAGCCAACGCGACTCCGAGTCACTTGACTTGTTGTGTAGCCGCAGCATTGCCACGATCCTTCTGGTTCTCCATTGGCAGCAGCCTGCCGGCGAGTGTCCCACGTCCCTGCAGTGCAAAAATTGGGCACTTCGCCCTCGGCTCCCGTCGCCTCGTGGTCTTCTCTCTGTTCGCCGCGTCACGGCCATTTGTCGACGCTGCTCGGACTGGTTGATTGTAGCGTCACCCGCTGTCAGATGACTGACCCCGGTCGAGGGAGTTTTCATTGCATTCCGAAATCCGACCCCGAGTGGCGTCCCCCTTTCCGCGCTCTTTCCGTCCGCGCCGTCCGAGCCGCGCCGCGACCCGTCCCCGGAGAGTTACGGTCGAAAATTTTCCAGGGTGCCAGGTTCTCCAGACGATGCCGCCCCGCGACCCCCCGTTCGAACGGCCGTCGCGGGCTCCGATCGCCCAGAAGCCCCCCCGGACGATGCTACGACCCCTGGAAAGCTTACACGGCACTCGATCACGAGACGTCCCGCGCGCCCGTGCCGCGAGGACGGCGACCGCCGCGGCTCCGGCCCGGGACTTTCCGCGTCGGATCGAGCGGCGGGGGTCCGCGCGTCGACTTCGGCGGAGCGCAAGTACGGAGGGGGGAGCTCGCGGCGGGGGGCCGTTCGTATCGTCCCCAGCCTCCCCCCGGGCGGGTCCTGGTCCGGTGGACGGCGGGGACCGGAGCCCGCGCCGTCTTAGAGCTCCCGATCCGTACGACGAGACAAAAGCGGCGCGGTGGGGGGGGGGAGCGTCGTACGCGATCGGCCGCGGACTCGTCCCCATCGCGGTGCCGCCGCCACCCCCTTCCCCGATGGGACCTGGGGCGGTGGGAAACGAGGACGACAGGTCCCCTCCGGGACTCGGACTCGGGCGGAGAAGGAGACGTCAGACGAGGTCGACCTGCCGATCGGCGTGCGGCCGAACCGAACGGACTTGCGCACGACCCGGACGGAGCGCTGGCAAAGACCACCAAATTTCGTGAAGAGAAAGAGGTCACCCGAAACCGAAACCGAAACCGACATCTGTCCGGCCTGCCGCACACTGCACACTGCATCAGCCCCTCACTCTGCCCTGGACACGCAACGACAAAGCAAGGTTGGATATCCTCCGCCGAACTTAACTTGCATCGGTCAATCCAATTGTTTTCATTCAAGAGTAGGCTGGGCAGGGAGATCGATCCAGCCAGATGATGCCCCGCGATAACAAACGGGCCCGATTACAGCCGAGCGCCGCGCTTGACGTCCTGGGGAACGACCTGCTCGTTCGATGCGCCTCGTATCTCGACGCGGACGGGCTGGCGCAGCTCGGGCGGTCGAGCGCAAGGTTGGGAATTCCTCAAGCAGGCCAGCAGAGATCCCTTGCGAACGAGGCGGCCCGACAGCGGTTTCGGCAGAGCGCGACCGACGAGGATAGGAGTCGCCTGCCGAAATACGACGACGAATCCGACGTTGGCTTGTTACGAGCGCTGGATCAGTTGAGGCAGACCCTGCGCTTTGACAAGCTCGTGGGGTACGGGTTCCTTCCTCAAGGATATCCAGCAAGAGTTACACGCACAGACGCTGCTGGTTGGTCGACAGCAATGTCAGGGCATACGATGAGGGGCGGCAGCACTTTGCTGAATTCGTAATTGAAAATCACCAGCAAGAAGGTGCACCTTGTATTCATCTGGGTGTCATCAGACCCGTTTCATTGACTGACGGCATCGACGTGGAAGCTGACTGGGGAGGGAGCGTGATTCCCATGATTGTCTCGTCAAGCTACAAACCTGCAGTAGCAGAGAAATTGCGATCCCAGAGGACTGCAAAGTGGGGAGGAAGCAATGTTCACTGTTGCACCTACTATTCTTATGGTGGACGTTGTTATTGGACGGACTGGCACAATGAAGACGACTATTCTGATTGGCAAGGGCAGGAGAGCTTGCCAGGAAGTGGCACAATTGGGTTGCTGTTAGACCTGGATGAAGGGACCCTGTCTGTGTTCAAGAATGGCCGCCGTCTTGGAGCGATGAAGGAGGGATTGGGTGGCGAGTACTTCTGGTTTGTGGCTACTCGCTTTGCCTGCACTATCAGTATTTCTAGATGTCGAGCTCCCAATTAAACTGCTATTGCAAAACTACAGCTGCAGGTTTGGCTCCGTACTCGAGACCACCGATGATCTCTAGAGTATTCCCGTGCTTATATAATCTAGTGTGCTCCCACCCCCACTCCATCGCTCTGGACTAACTAATGAAATGGTATGGAGCGGGGAAAGGTCCCACACCATCTCTCACTGAACTCAACAAGGCCCGCTCCATCAACGGACATGAATCACAACACATAATTGATTTGCTCTCGTAAGTATAAAGATTTCCTCATGAAGACTCTTCTACCTTTCCATGTCATGCGTCTCCCTTGTCGAGGGGGCAGAACTTCGGCCCGCGACCGAATTCAAGTTCTACTGATGTTCTAGGTTGCCCCGCCGTGCTCTTTCCATGGGACCTGCCCTTGAAGAACCGCGACCGAAAATTTGACATGTTGGCCTGGCTCGAGACACTCATCTCTTTCCACGGACGAGGTCGTCCACGGCGCCACGCATCGTGCGGGCAGAACTTCGGCCCGCCGTCGGAATCGGACGAATGGTAGCTTCCGGCGATCCTCTCCTCGATATCTGCAATCTTCTCCCGCCGTCGGTGGACCTCGCCACCCCCCTCGCCCGGGGAACGCCCGTCCTCATCCTCCGGACTCGCCCTCGCGTCGTTCGCCTCCTTCCTCGCCCTCATCCCGTCCGCATCACGCGTCACAGGGGACAAGGTGCCGGGGAGGGACGGCGTCCTCATCCTCGTCGCCCGCGGCTCCTCCATCGCGAAGGCGGGGGATGCACTCCGCCGTCGGCTACCGTTGTCTGGGCTCGGAACCGCCCCAATTTATTTTTAGATCTCGACTCTCCTCGCGGTCGTTTCTCGTCGCCGCTCGGACTGTTGATTGTGACGACTGTCCTCGGTCAAGGGAGTTTTCATCGCCTTCCAAAACAGACTCCGAGCGGCGTCCTACGACTTTCTCTCGCCGCCGACCCGCGACGCGACCCGTCCCAAAAAAGTTACAGTCGAAAATTCGCCAGGTTAATGATGCCACCCCGGTACCCCCGCTGAAACGGCCGTCGCGGGCTCAGATCGCCAACCCCCCGCGCGGACAATGCGACGCCCCGTCGATTGCTTACGCGGCGCTCGATCACGAGACGTCCCGCGCGCCCGTGCCGCGAGGACGGTGACCGCGAGGCTCCGGCCCGGGACTTTCCGCGTCGGATCAACCAACGAGGGGGCGCGCGCAAGAGCGAAGGGGGAGCGTCCCCGGCGTTCCCCCCGGGCGGGTCCTCGTCCGTTGGACGGCGGGAGTGCTCCAAGCTCGCGATCCGTCCGGGGAGCTGTGACGGCGAGAGGAAAGCGGCGGCGGTGGAGCGTCGTAAGCGGACTGCCCGTCCTTTCGGACTCGCCCCCTTCACAATGACGCCGTCCCCCCCCTCGAGGGGATGATGGACCCGCTCGTCCTGCTCCCGCCGTCCGTTGTTCCGTCCGTTTCTCCCGCGGCGGCCGGGGGCCGAACTCGCCCCCATCCTCCTGCCGGGGAGGGGACAGCGTCTGGCCGGCGGTTCGAAGGGCGGGGAGGGTCATGTCGCGGCCGGCCCCCCCGACTATGCCGCGCCCGTCCGGGCCTCCCGCGCCGGGTGGAGGTAGGTGCTTCTCTGCCCATCCCCGGGGAGTGACGGAACCGTCTCATCGCTCCATCGGGGCTCATCGCACCAGGCGCGGGAGCTAGCGGATCACGTCCCTCGGACTACATTCGGCTTGCGCCCGAGGAAGGCGACGTCCCCTCTGTCCTGCGGGGAAGGACGCAGACTCGGGGCCTCCTTCGGCCGGGTGGAGGACGACGCTTCCTCTGCTCAACCCCAGAAACAAGGTGCCGGGGAGGGGCCGGCGTAGCAGCAGCTCGTGACATGCCGCCTAGCCGCGGCCTTGTGGCCTTGCCTCTCTCCCCGTAACCCGCCCTACGGGCAGCCCGTCCGGCGAAAGTCGAAGCCAGGTGGGGAAAAAATTGCAGCTCCGCCGTCGGCCCCCGTCGCCTCGCGGCTTCTCGGGCCTGGGATCCTCCGGCCCGCCGCGTCGCGGTCGTTTCAGAGACGGATGGGGGTGTCCGCGAGTGCGCGGCGGAGCGAGCTTGACGTCAGTCACGACGGAACATGCCAACTTCATACTGCGTCGGCTCCCGTCGTCTGTCCTCGGCGAAGTCTGCGGAAATCCGGCTGTGCAGTAGGCTGTGCGGTAGCAACGAGCTGGCAGGGTACAGGTTCGGCCCCCTCAAGAACACCCAGCAAGTGCCACGCTGGGTGCAGCGCTGCGCGTTCTAGCTAGCCCTACACACACGGCACGGTCCTCCGGCCGGACTTTTCGCGCGGACGCGCGCAGCGGCCGAAGTTTAGTCGCATATCGAGGAAGGTCGACGTTTTAGATTGAAAGTACGGGCTTTCGTTATTGCACCAAGTGGGACTGATCACCCTTCCCAGGACCTCTGTGGATTGGGGCCCGCCCCTCCCAACGAATACTGCGTGTGAGGCGCTGGCCTCAGTCTCGCCGAGGCCCTTGCACAAAACATGCGATTCAGAGTGACCAAACCTAAAACGCTTGAGGCGCGATCTTTCGACAATTTTGTTAGCGTAAACGCTAGATAAAATCGACGTTTCGACCGAGGCTTCCCACGTCGCGAGTTCGACTCCTCTGCTCTCAAATGCTTTGGATCGGAACACCAGTGATAGGTGTCCTTGAGGAAGGGGGCACTGGATTGGCCGTCTCGGCTTGTTGAAAATCTTCGGTTTGTAGCGCTCTATCGCGGCGTCGCGTTTTAGGTTCGGTCGGCCTTCGTTGGGTTTTGTGCAAGGGCCCTGGCGAGGGCCAAACCCGCCAGCGGGGGAGGGACCCCAGGGTCCTGAGAAGGGTGGGGACTGTGGTTTTCGATTGTCGAAACCCCAGTCTTTCCGTCTGTCTGGACCGCGGGAACCTCCGGGCACGGACAAGACTCCGGGGGACGCCATCCCCTTGGCCCCTTCCGGATTGGTCCCCGACAGGAGGACGCCGTCGCGCCGTCCGCCACTCCTCCCCATCCTGCTTCTCGCTTGTACTGACAGACGCGAACGTCGCAACGAAGGTGGCGTGTGGCGAGGGCAGAGGAAAGGAGCGCCACGATAGGCCTCCCCGAGCGAGCTAGATTCTTCCCGCCAAGAGAGACTTCTCCAGGCAGCCAGCACGGACCGACGGCCGACCAAGGCTGCGCAATAGGCACTGCCTAACTCGAATCGTCACGCTCCACAGTCTCACCCTCAGACGAAAATTGCACCATGTCCGTGTTGATGGATCAGCTGGACGATGGCATGCTCAAGAGGTGTGCCTCGTATCTCAGGCCGGAGGAAATGGTCAGTCTCGGAAGGGTTGCACGCAGATTTGGCCTGCCGGGGGGCGGGGAAACGGGCAGCTCTCTGCCGGACAGCTCCCTGGTGGAGGCCGTTGCACGCGACGTCTTCGCGCAGGTGGCAACTGAAGAAGATAGGCTCGCCCTACCACGATACAATGACGAGTCCAGCATCTCCCTCTACAACCAGCTCGTTAAGATGCGCACCTCGCTCGAATTCAGCCAGCTGATCGGGAATGACGTATTTCATCCGTCAGTATCGTCGAAGTCTCGTGTCTGCGGGGATTTCGGCGCATACTGGAATAGCGCGATCAGCCCTTGCGTTATGAGAGGCGGGAGACACTTTGCAAAATTTAGTATCGGCGCCTGGTCATGGGATGTGTTCGTTACTGTGGGGGTCATCAGGCCTATTACAGGATGGGACGAACGGGGCATTGAGAACTTCCTCCCTTCAATAATTGATTCGAATGACAGTGTAAGTCACGATCTTCTAGCTGAACGGACAGAGAAGTGGCATGGCGATATCCACTGCTGTTCTTACTGTTGCTGGGATGGGTCCTGCTGTCGCACAGATTGGTACACTAAAAGTACTAATGATTGGGTGGGACAAGAGAACTATCGCCGGTCGAGCACCACTGGTCTCCTTCTTGACTTGGCGGAAGGTAGTTTAAGTGTTTTCAAAGACGGCAGGAGATTAGGAACAATGGCGTCCGGACTAATGGGAGAATATTGTTGGTTCGCTGCCATGTCTCTTGGAAATAGCTGTGTGAGCATAGAGAGGGCGGCGCTGTCTGAGATCGTCTAAGATGGTCTGATATTCAGGGAGATAACTGATGATCTTGTACAGATAACAATTCCTCATTCAAATGGTGTTAACGCCTGCATTCTCATTTGTCCCTGCTTTTGAGAGGACAAGAAGACGCGTGGTCATTCACCCTTTTCTCCTCGAGAAACTCTCCCAGAGAGAGTTGTTCATTCGACATCTTTGCGAGAAGACAGCCTCCACAGCAGGTTTTTCGATCGGGGTCCGCGATTCCGTCACGTCGTCGTCCCCAGCCTCCCCCGGGCGGGTCGTCGTCCGGCGGACAGCGGGCACAGCGGGAGTGAACCGGAGTCCGCGCCGACCAGAGTCGCGATCCGTCCGGGGAGCCATCTGCGATCCGGCCCGTCCTTTCGAACTCGCCCTCTTCGCGCACCCGCGCCTGGTACGATGATTCCCAGGGGAGAGCAGCGGGTGACGTCCCTCGGACTCCCTTCGGCTTCCACCGGCGCCGGGGGGACGATGCGGCGAGGAACGGAAGCGCGCTCGCAGACTCGGGGCCTCCTCCGCCGGGGGGGAGGACGACGCTTCCTTTGCCCATTCCCGGGAGTGATGGCGTCGCCTCTGTAGGGTCTCGCTTCATCACACCCGCTCGCCCCAGCCTCCTCATCGGCCCCCCGGCGGCGTCGCCGTTGTGCACCGTCATCCTCCCGCGGGCACGGAGTGGGACGCGGGGCGATCCGCCGAATTCTTTCCGCCGTCCCCCCCTTCCATGGAAGGATCCGGGGCGGTAGAGATCGTCAACATGCACGGCTCGTTCTCTCGTTCTTCCTCCCGGCCCCGCACGTAGAACGGGGCTCGGGCTCGGGCGAAGGAGGGACGGCGACGGGACCCCTTTAAGAGCCGCGACCGAATTTCCAGGTCACACCGGGTCGAGACGCGCGTGGGACGAACTCTGCCGGACGAGAAGTAGCTTCCTGCGAACCTCATCTCAAACTCTGCAATCCCTCCCCGATCGACCGATCCTTCGCGCTTTGCCCTTCCGTCTCCTGGAACCGCGTGAAAAGCCGAACTCATCTCGCGGTCGCCGCGACCACTCGCCGTCGTCCCATCCCCGTAGGTGCCAGGGTGTGGCGAGGGACGGCAACCTCGTCGGAGTGTCGTTGAGGGTGGACGATTGACGGTACGGCGGGAAGACTCTCCCCCTCGAGATCCTGCGGGCGTGGGGAGGCGTACGACACGCCCCGGGAGGAGGACTCGTCGACAGCTTGCCGCGCGGTGAGGCAGGCAGCACGACAGCCCACGTCAGTTTCGGGTGACAGCTCTTTCTCTTCCCAAAAATTGGGTCTTGTCGGAGGCGTCGCAGTCGGCCGCTGTCCTGGGCGGGAGTAGAGCGTTGGGGTTTGGGTACGTGAGAGACGGGGGAGCCCGGGGAACGGAGGACAGAGACGTCCGAAGT
>JAAMXK010000400.1:1370-17056 GCA_019693575.1 Thalassiosira oceanica | reverse complement strand
CCGTCTGGGGCTCAGTACTCAGTAGTAGGATGGAAGGAAGGAATGTAGGTAGTAGTAGCTAGGTAGGTATATAGTATAGTGTCAAAAATAGGCCGATAGTTAGTAGTAAAGTAGGTCACCTACACGTTTTTGTCACACA
The DNA here is from genome assembly GCA_019693575.1 of Thalassiosira oceanica. Taxonomy (NCBI): domain Eukaryota; phylum Bacillariophyta; class Thalassiosirophyceae; order Thalassiosirales; family Thalassiosiraceae; genus Thalassiosira; species Thalassiosira oceanica. The sequence continues at coordinate 16,917 of JAAMXK010000400.1, read as the reverse complement.
ATTCACACAAGACAGTAGGACAGTAGCTCGCAGGCATTGCCAACATATCATGGAGCAGGTCCAGTGGCCGTCTGTGGCTCAGTACATCTACAAGTCCATCTTTCACAAGGCAAGGAGCACGGAGCAGGCAGACAGTCTATCTGTCGGTCTAGCTGTAAATCGTTGAAGCCTAAAAGAATGGTGCCCTCAGGCCCAGATATTGGCGGGTAGCGGCGGAGCACTGAGGAGAGAGGAGAGCATGATATGAGAGCACTGCTGGCTGCTGGAGCTGGAGACTGGAGAGCACTGATGCCGAGCACTCAGCACTCAGCACGCCCATCCTACACCCATCCCCCATCCGAGGCGTCCAAGACAGCATAGACGATAGTAGTCAGACAGATCTGACAACCCACAGACGTTGTCTCGCAGTCTCGCGTCCAGCAAAGAAGCCCACTGTCCGTGCTTGCTCTGGCGGGTCAATACGAAGGTTGATAATCATGCCGTCCTCCCTCATGGCAAGGCTACAGGCCTTGAAGGTTGACGATTCATCAAACGGCGCAGCTGCATCAAAGCCGACCCACAAGGTTTCATCTTCACCACCGATGTCTTCTTTGGCATTGGCAGCCAAGTCTTCATCGCTGGCATCGTCATCGAGACAGTCGGCAGCGCCAAGTTTGCACACGGCCAAACATTATGATAATCACAGCAACACTTCAATCGCAACTGTTGTATCGAATGATGAACCACCAAATCTTGTCGCAGCTAAGCCCGCTACGAAGCCTATCGCCGCAGAGTCGAAGAACCATTCGCTAGCGCCGCATGCGACTGAAACAAGTGCAACCGCAAATGAAGAAACAGGAGAGCAGACCACACAACCAATCGAAACAACACTGCGACGTCTACTCAAGACTTCAATTGGGCCATCCACCATCCCCAAAGAGTATACGATGTGCAGTTCGTCAGAAGCGAATGATCGGCAGCAACATTTGGAACTCTCACCGTTTGAGTGTTTGCCGTCGAGTCTTGCAAATAGCGAATCAATCTCGACCACCGGCGGCCACGGAAGGGAAATGAGCCGAGTGAACAGTATGGGTGGTAGAAGGCAGAACAAGGCATCCCGATCACGACCTCGACATGATCCACGGTTAGTTGTTAAAAAGTATCGTCGCAGTGCCGCAGGAGGCGGCACGTTGAGTGAGGAGAGTGCCCGCCATCCCAGATCATTGGAAGAGTTGAATGCGACGGTAGATTATTTATTGGATTGGATTTTTGCTTGCCAGTGTGCGCCGAGTGTCGATGGAAGTGAAGAAAACGGTGATCCGAATGAGATTGCAATTTGGGGTGACGATGAGACTAATAATGCAACTCAATCAGCGCTTTCGAACAGACATTCTCTCAGTGAGACTGTAAACTTCATTGACGATCGATTGAGAGCTGTTCAGAAAGATTTGGTCACGTTGCTCGGGAACTTTGACCAACCACAGCAGACGGAGAAGGAGCAGGTCAGCAAACCCCAAGTTGCGCAGGAGATGCAGGATCGATGGTCCAAGCCTGATCGATGGTCCAAGTCTGTTGAAAATGCGGAACTGCCCGACAGGTGGAGCAAACCTGCACAACCTGTTCAGCCTGATCGATGGTCCAAAAGTCCAACCACTACGGCTCCCAAAACTGGAGAATTATCGTCCTCAGCAAAGACCAAGTCAAACCCAAAACTCGAACGAGCATTACAGCTGCAAGCACTCAAATCCACTGTCCGATGCATGCAATCGAGAATGATACGGTATAACATCTTAGTGTTATACTTGTTGAATGATCTTCCAAAAGACAAGTATGAAGGCAAGTTTGGCGCAAGAGCGCTGCGGACGGCATTGACGACCTACTTTAATTTGAGTGCGACCATTCGAGACGAGTACGACAAGTTGCTCCAACTTGATTCCAGCAATAGCATGAAGAATGAATATGAAGAGGAGGTTCAAACTCAAGATGAGATACTTGCATACATGGCCCTGTTGCACGCATCGGGCGTAATTCGATCGGAAGAGACGGCATTGCCCATGCCTAGTGGGACGGAGGCCGCCGTAGCGCTAATGGAAGACGCTGGTAGTGGTTGGGGTGCGATACTGTCAAGTTATCAGAAATTTGTTGGCAAGAGTGCCGTAATGGCAGCTCAATACCCGAGGCTCACTTGGGCGCTCGATCTTGCGTCGTTGGTGCAGGAGGGGAACTATCAGCGTTACTTTAGGTTGATGCGGAACGGCCCTGTAGCATTGGCTCAACTCAATGATCAGAAACAGTCGACGCATGCCACGTTTACAATACTTGCACGATGCTGTGCTGTACAGTCACTGCAGATTGTGCGCTTGAACCAGTTGAGACGGTACAATCAATCATTCGGTAAGGCCGAGAAGGTATCGGGTTTGGACTTGGCAAGGCTGTTACGGTTTGATGACACGTGTGCTGCACTAAGATTTTGCGATGATGCGGGATTGCCTCTAGTAGAAAAGGATGGAGAAAAATATGTCACGATGAAAGCCGGTCCGATCAAGATCGTAGACGAATCGATCGAACGGATGTGCATTCCTGGGAGGGGCTGTGATGTATTCGTCTTTGGATCGAGTCTTGACTGCGGATCGAATGAAGTTGAGAATAACGTCACTGTGGCTCGTTGGGAAGACGCAACAGTAGATGTAAGTGTTGGGGTGTCGAGAATTGACGGAGACAAAGTCGTGATACCCTCAGTTGAGATACTTAGAAACTTAACATAGCATCTTAACCAATTCAACCATGGCCCTGAAAAGACACTGTAAATTGTGTCGATGCAAACACCATCATTATTCAGAAAAAAGGTGTGGAGTTCACAATTCTTGTTAGACTGGGGATGGTGGAGGTAGCGGCCGCCTGCACTTGGAGCAGGGGGAAGGTTAACAGGTGGTCTCTCAGGGTTATATCATGCCTAAAAGTATTGACCTTCTGGTGAGATGTGCTCAGTTTCAAAGGCGCGATCATCGCGGCTGCAGTGGCTGCAGAGGGCTCGGCTTATTGATCCTGGCGGCGCCGGCGGAGGGGACGGACGGGGACGGACACTGGCCCGCGGTTGGTGCAGCAAAGGTGGAGACTGTAACGGGGACACAGTGTGTAGAACAACGGAGTGGTCTGGTCATCTAGCTAGATAGAAGTCAAGCCAGAAAGCACTCTACGCCGGCAAGGTTTCGGACGTCCTCTCTCTTGGGACTGTCCTCTCGGACTGACGACCGCCCTTGCTCTGTCGCGTCGGCAAGCGACTGAAGTTACTGGACACTTCCCCATATTGAAACATAATGCCTCCCTCGGCCTCGAGCAACGATTGCGAGCGGGAAATCGCCTCCCTGCTCAAGCGGCTTCATTCAGGGTGCAGGTTCGTCCAGTTCGAGGAGGTCCCAACTGCTAAGGGCAATAACAGGGGTGGAAGCTCGCGGGCGAAGGGTGTCGCGATCTCCAATTCGTTGCGAAACGCGACTCCGCCTGATGAGATACACGCCAATTTGGGAAGGACGCTTGCTTCGTCTTACCTTAGTTTCGTCACTGGAAATACAAAGGAGGACAAACCAGCGGACGAGGCTGGTGTTGGGGAGAAGATCCTGTCTTCGTTGTGCTGCGGCGATGATAACGATGCCGATGGCAAGTCGGCGAATGATCGATTGAATTATGCAAGCGCGGCCCATTCATACTTTGCAAGACTAACAGAGTTTGGAGACGACGAAGAAGAAAAGGCGCATGCCATCAGGTCTTATCTTTTCAAGCAATGGGCGTCATGGTGTGTCCGATGCGAAGAACTGGCGACCATCGGAAGCGGCGGTGGTGGAGTCCATGTGCTGCATGCATGTCTCAAGTGCTACGCATATATCATCGGCAGTAGAAATTACGCAGACATCGAGGGACACTCGAGTTCCGCGTCGGTTTATGACTCGCTTCAGGGTACCGCGGCTCGCAAATTTTGGATACAGATTTGCATCTCTCGTTTACCGACGACTGCTTGTGAGAAAGTAGCTCCCGGTGGGGTCGACTGGATACTGCGTCCGCTCGTAGAGAGTTGTATTCTCGGGTCCAGTAAGAAGGTGTCAAGTTATGCCGAGTTGCACGAAGAGCGGGGGGTGCTGCTTCGTGAGATATTCATGATGGTGAATTCGTCTACTTTGATGTCAAATTGCAGCTACATTGCAGAATTGACGCTCTTTCTATCAGAGTCGCTGGCGTCGTACCTCAAACAAACAGTCGATGCCGCCACAACGAAGTCTGCGGATGAGCCGCATCGATTATCGCTGATATTCAACCTTGGATATGAATGGACTCGTCACATTTGCGATATCATGCAGCGCGCCAACATTAGCAGTGGCTGTGATGGCGATAGAGCCACTTTTCTCAGGGCGAACAGAGTGATTCTCGAGGAGGTGCTGCCGCAGTACACTCCCAGTATGATGATAAGATGTTCTACAATGCTTGACATGTCCATCATATACTCTTCGTTGAACCAGTGCACCACAATCGTCAGCAAAGAACCATCGATTGTGGCAAACGCTGTTGTTGTGTACAGGTTGGGTACGCTCGCTCTGCAGCTACAGAACGAGACAGACATCCTGCTGCTGTGTGAGCTGATCTTGAGTTCAACTGGCAATGATAGCACTCTCGGGGAGTCCAGCAATTATGATGAGAGATCCTCGGCGTATAACGACAAGATGTTGGTCGCCGGCATGTTGCTGGCTCTCGGTTGTGTGATACAGAGCCGGCCTGGGTGCTCTTCTATTGGCTCTCGACTGACTAAGGCAGGTGGGAATGTACCTAAACATTCTCTGGCGCCTACTCAGTCCACGACATCTCATCCGAGGCAAAGCACCGATGGCTATTCTCACTTGATCAATACAATCGTCCGAGTCATATCGCGACAAGAGGACGAAAGCTCGTTCACTATTTTCGACGCCTTATTCGATGAGCACACCGACGCAAGTGCCCCAAATCGAATTGGTGTGGGGAGCGGTGATACCGTCTGGCGTCGGCCGCTCTCCATGTCAAGTCAATGCTCTGAACTGTTGATAGCCCTTTCGTTACTTCATATTTCTGCGGTATCCTTTTCGGATGGGTGGATGAGTTACAAAGCTGGCCTTTCATATCTTGAGAAGTACCTCAATTGGTACCCACGACAGGCATCGCGAGTCATCCCGACAGTCGTGGCGTGCATCAAGACAAGTCTTGCATTGCATAACGACACTGGAGGTACCAAGGTCGTCGATTTGCTGAGGTTCTTGACTTCATCCGTTTTGGTGACCGACGCACACGGCGCTTCCCTGTCGTGGAACGTTATTTCGTCGCTTGTCAGCGACAGTTCAGCGACTACCATAAGGTCAACGGTCATGGGCATGTTGCCAACCATGTGTTTGCGAAACAAGAAGCTGTTCCGCAGGATAAAGGATGTCATTGGGAGGTGCATGTTGTCTCAGTGAGTTTCGGAATGTCCCTGTAAATAAGCTGCGGGCCCTTGTTGAGCTAACTTCTTCGTTGCGCGCATTGATGACAGAGACCCACTGATTCGCATCAGCGCCACTGCAGCCCTGTCGGACCTTGCTGACTTGGATTTGCTGCGTGACATTGAGGAGGTTATTGGATGGGTGCAAAAGAGTCTAGTCGACGAGGAAGATGCAGTTGTACATTTTGCACTTACGACTTTGCGGCATTTGGTATCCACGGACGAGCTAGAATTCGACCTCGTCGTCCGAGTCCTGGAGAAACGGCTGGAGATCGACTTTGCCGACATAGACTCGGTTGTCGGCTTGAGTCCGCTATCTCTTGAGGCACTAGCTATTCTTTTAGGGGAAGGTGGCGTCGAAGACGTTGACAGCGACGAAGAAGATGGCGAAGATGAGGGAAATCAGGGGCCCGATGTCACTCCCCAAACTGTCAAAGCCATTGATTTGCTAGTCCAACTAGCCTCACGGTCAGACTTCGGCGGTGGCGATGAGCTCTCGAATTCAAGGATCCAGCGTAACGTCTTCGCTAGCCTGGCTCGATACACACCCCAGATCCTGGGGCTCGATGCAGAAAGCATCCGGTCGTGGGACGGAGTAAGCAATCCAGATGAGGAGTTCGCGGACGTAATCGAGCGTTACTCGAGTCTGAAGGCTATCCTCAGCAATGGACTCACTTCGGCAACTAGTCTTTCTGCGCATTGTGAGTCGTCGGCTTCTATCGATGGTGACATGGTAGAAATATCAAACGGCATGCTTGATTGCGTGACGACTCTACGAAGAGCGTTGCTTACGTTCGAAGAGGATGCACATGGTTCCTTCCTATTCCGCGGCGCCAGTCGAAGCTCGGCCTTTCAGTCCAAGGGCAAGCTCGAAAACACGACGCGAAGTGTGTCCAAGATGGTCATCTCTTCTCTTCCTTCTTCGTCAGATGTGCAAGACATGTATCAACGCGAGCCGAATCCTGCCTTTGCTGCCGCAGCACTTTACTCTATGAGCCCTGATATGCATACAAACGAACAACTCGACGGTATCTTGTCTCAGATATCTGAATACTTCAGTGATATTGTCGGAGAGGCTCTGCCTGATCCCATGTTCAGGGCATTACAAATATGCTCTGTGATGCACGGCATGAATGTCGTTTGGAAAACAATCGAGAATGCAGAGGCAAGTGACTCGCGCTCGGATTTGTTCGAACATGCCATATCGGAAATAGAGGATTGGGCCCTGACCTATGGTGAGCTAGCGTACGTCGCCATGGCTTCGTTGGCCTTGGTGGTCGACGACTCGGCAGATTTCCTGTGTGGTTTAAGTTCGATCCAGAAGGCTATTCAGGATGCTAAAGACTCTAGCATGTTCGAGTCTGATGATACAAAGGCCCTTTGCACGTCATTGGTAGCTGCGCGACTTTGCCGAGCCGCGGATGAGCGGGTTACTGGTCTCGTTGAGGAAATAGACCAGTCTATGCAAGCTAGGGGCAATCAGTCTGCCGCGGGGTCTGCTTTTGGGCTTGGTGTGATTGCATCAAATTGTCTGGCTGCAGGTGATCTCAATGGGAGTGATCCTTCTGATCAATGGAGGCACAGAGTAGCACGGAGTACCGTCTCCGCCCTTCTTCGGGCCTTCGGAGGCTGTCTGCAAAACGAAGACGTCCGTTCTTATCTGGTCGCATCCGTGCAAAGCGATACAAAGCAAGACTTCGCTGATGTGTGTTCCAACCAAGACCTGGGTGCGAAGAAGGGCTACGACCAAATGATGAAGGCGACCGCTGTTGGGCTTAGCATCGCCATGCCTACAATTACTTCCATATCTAGTAGCGCCGTCACATGTCTTTACACCGTTTCGGAGCAGTTGCCTTGGGGTGGCGGAAAGGGTTTGCTTATCTCGTCATGTGTTAAGCAATTGAACGAAGAATTGAAGCCGTCTGGCTTCCTTGACACGCTTTCGGCAGCTAGAGACGGCGCTGTTGGTGGAAGCGGAGACGCTTTGTTTTGCGTCGCTTCACTTGCTGGCTCATCATCGTCGAAAGAACTAGACTTCGTTGTAAAGACAGCCAATGGCTTCATGGCTGGCCGAGCATCTGGCAGTGGAGAAGACAAGTTCGCGTCACTTGTTGCGATGTGCGTGACCATCGGCGATATCCCAGGGCTTGGAACTTGTCGGCCTTCTATTAACAAATCTATCAAGAAAACTCACGTGGCGAAAGTAGCAGCAGCGATCAAGAAGGTGGCATGTGATGACCTCGAGGAATCGAAGTACAGAAATGCTGCCGCCATTTGCCTTGGCGTTCTATCCTCGTTGAGATATTCGACAGACGATGTTAGTCGAAGTGAATCCACCCAACGTAATGACAATGGGAAGCGCTTTGATTTGGAGTCACTTCTCCGGGCCAAGGACGGCACCGTCATGCTCCAAACTTTGCGGGATGTTGCCAATTCGCACCATCACATCAAATCAAGCATCTCCATAAAATGCCTTGACTCGTTGCTTACGTCGCTTCAACCGGTGGCCCTGCCAGGCACTTTTTATTTGGTGATTGAGACCATTTTGAAAGACACGAAATCGGATGAACTGAAGAGTTCCTGCGTCAGCCTACTTGCGTCTCAACTCGAGAGCCGCAGGCGTGTAGGATTTGACGGACGGGGCTTCGTAGACTTAACTACGCGACTGCTCAAAATGCCTGTAGACGATCTATCCGGTCTGTTAGGGCGGCATTCGTTACCCACGATCATGTCATCACTGTCTGACCTCATCTGCCAGGTATCAACGACTGCTGGAGAAGACGTCATCCGAAACATGTGGCTCATTTGCAAGGCCTATCTGCACATAGCTACAGATTGTACTGTCGCCTTCACGAGTGGCCTCAACAAATTGCTGGGCCTAGCCTCTGCCGAAAAGAACACATCCAAGCCGGCATTTTCGCCTGCGTTATTACGATTTGCGCGGAATTTCGTCGCCGGGACGATGTTCGAAGATCTCAGTGCCCAAGCAATACCTACAAAGGAGGAAACCTTCCAGGAGGTTTGGGAGGGGTATGTTCACATTCGGGGGCTTGCATGCGATTCAGATAACCATTCGAAGAAGACTGAGATCTCCAAGACAAACCTCTTTGGCCATTCAGTTTGTTCGGCCTTGGCCCTGAAATCTTTGCGCGATGCAGAGGCTTGGGTTGCTCGCCAGTCCGTGTTCGAGCATGCAGGTGCTGCCAGAACAGATTTGCTATCGATTCTGTCGCTGTCATCGCATATACAAAACGAACAGGAAATGATTGAAACCATCAAGAGCACACTTGACGTAATGCTCGTCAAAGGAAGCGATACACTCGGCTTATATCTTGTTGCTGCCAAGGTGGCATTCTGGTGGGAGTCGCGAAGGCTGCACCAAGTGGAAATCATTGACGCGCCACAAGAAGAGGTCTCTTCCTCGTCTTCGCTAATTATGGACAGGAATCTATGTTTCAAGTTGAATGACTTCTCGAGTGCTACCCTTGTGGAGACCTTTAATTTACTTCTGGCAGACTTGCCTAAGAAACTTGCACTGTTGTGCAATAGATGGGGTGCAGCGGAAGATGTATGCAACCGAGTATCAAGAATTCTTGGACAAGTATCTAGGTCGGCAAATACACAGTTGGAGACCTGCTTGAGGGAAATAGTTCTCTTCATGAACGGAGGGACCTGAGGTACATGCCACGGGCTACGACAGGCCCACGACCTTGGTCAGTTTGATACACTCTATCTATAGATTACTTGTTCTCCATGAGACATAATTCTTTTCCTATGTATCTTAATACAATGTATCATATACTTTTGGTATCTGTGTTTTTTGTCAATGATCCTAATGATCTCCCTAGTAACCTCCATTGGGTTGAGTAGTGATAGTTGAATTTGAGGATTCGTTCTCTCCGCCATCGATGTTTTCAGGAACGTATCTGTACTGGACGCGGTCGGGTAGTACTCCCTCCTCGATATGAAAATGATTTTGTTCGTTGTTTGAGACGAGCACGTTGTATGCGTATACGTTATCCCCCCCAAACTTCAACCCCCCTTCTTCCTTTCCCCCCTTTTCCCTTTCCGCGATCTCTTTCCATTTCTGAACAATATCTTTCGCCTTCTGGGCGAGAATTTCGTCACTACACTTCGTCGTGTTTGTGACCGATTTGCCTACCTTCGTCTCTGCTAAAATCCGACGACTGATTTCGATCTCATCGAGCTGGTGGAGCAGTGATGCGATTTCCTCGTCCTTCCCCGCTTCCAGGGCCAGATCAAGGGACTTCTTCAGCTCATGCGTTCGGTTAACCGCCGGGTTCGGAAGAGCGCGGCAGAGCAGGATTTCGCCAGGTATTGTCTCTCCTGAGCCATTGGGTGCCTTCACGTAGATTGGACTAGCCGGTGCATAACATAGTTCGTTCTCAGTGAGTTTGAGAGTCCTAGCGGAAGAAGTCTCCTTCACGTAGTATTGGCACTCCTTCGAGTCAATCAGGCTCATTCTGATTTCATAGACTGAGCCCTGGCGGAAAGATGTGCTACTTTTGCCCGAATTGAGGTGGTACCAAACCTGGCAGCCCCGTGGGAATGGCAGACTGAGCTCTTCAACCTGTTCATCATTCAGTTTAATGGTTGGTTGACTCGCCAGGGACTCTGAGTGAGTCTTCGATAGATGCCTCGTTGGCAATGTTTGCTGTGACTCGTAATGCGGCATGTCGTCGTCTGCTTCGCCTCCATTCTCGTCGTCTGGCTTGGACGCTACTGAAGGCTGGGCAGGGAATGGGAGGTTTGGCATCGATTGGAACGATACCTCCTTCGTGGGGAGATGTGACGTCGGCGATTGTCCGCTTCCGAACGACTTTGGGGTAACCTTCCTCGACTCTGACGAGGGCGACCCTTTCTCCGAAGCATTGCCTGACGAAAGCTTGCGAAAGAGGGTTCTAAAGGTCGGGGCCTCCTTCTTCGACGGAGACTCTGGTTTGAACGACTTGCGGGGATTATCCCGAGCGACGTCTTCCTCCGTCGCTGTTTGGACTGTGCGAACTGTAGGCAGCTGGGCAGCATTTGGGTCGTTCGAAAAAGGGTCGTTGATAATTGGAGCACCGCCCTCGTGCGAGCTCCTTGAGCGCTTGATGCTGTCACACGCCTCGAGCCCCCTCATCGTATCTTGAATAAAGTGCTGATAGTCACTCATGAACTCTCGACCGGTCTTCTTGTCCAAATGTTTCCCCCATTTTGTCTCCAATGCGTCGTAAATTGGATCGACATGTGGGCAAGGCGGGTTAGTCTTGGCGGCTTGGTTGGCTGTTGATTTCGGCTTCGACTTCGGGCCGTTCTTCGCCGGAGACTTCTTCTTCGATTTCTTCGACTTCAGAGCGGCGTGCACCCTCGAGTTGATGTCAGCTACCGTAAAGCTGCATTTGCCGGGGTTGATTGCTGCCTCCTCCTTCTTCGCTTTGTGATACTCGTCAACTGAGGCGAAATTCACGATAGAGTTGTTCGCTCGTAGATGCCTAATTCCAAGATCAGCCGCTAGTGCCGCGTCCGATGCGTATTCATATGAGCCAAGAAAGATCCTGCGGCCAGAGGCCGGGTCTACAATCCTGGTATCGAAGACGTTGTTTCCGGCGTTGAACGTGACAAGTTCGTATTTGGAAGCCGGGGTTTTCTTCTTTTTCTCTTTCTTCTTCTTGCGTGTGCCGTCTGACGAACTTGCGGTCGAGTCACTGATGTCCAGAGGAGAGTAAGCGGATGACGACAAGATTGCTTCACAGATCATGGATAAATACGCACCTCTTTTTCTTGACATCAGCCGGCTTATAATCTTTGGTTTTATCTGCGACTTTTGCCTTCACCGTTGCGATGTTGACGCTTATGCCTCGTTTCTCCATCTCGCGGTTACGAACGTCGAGGTGCTCGTCCGGTGATGAGTAGTTGAGTCCCCTGCTGGCGGCCACGCCGAGCTTTTTGGCAGCCTCGTCATACGCGAATGCGGCGTCTGCCTTCAATTCATAGAACCCTATATTTTTCGTGACCTTCTCAACGCCGGAGAAAGATATTTGCGCGGAGTAACGACCATAGGCTTCGTTGAAGGAACACCCTTTGAGCCTACGGGCTATTTCCTCCGTGCGCGCGTCCTTCTCGCGGGCGTCTTGTTTCCTGATTCGTTTCGAGAATTTCCACTCTTCTGCCAGGTTCAAGTCGGAAGGATAAGTATTGACCCCCTTGGAGCGAACCACTGAGTCGTCATATGCTCGAAGGGCCTGCGAAAGGTACGGGAAGCGATAATCATCCCCATCAATAGTGACCGAATACCAGCCCATCCGCTTCGCCCAGAGGTCGGTCGAGTTATCGTCCGTCTCGAGCGCAATCCCCTTCCATCGCGCAACGTTCTCCCTCGTGGAAAGCTCGTAGTCTTCTTTCCGCACTACGTATACGTCATCCACGCCGTGAAGCTCGTCACCGTCATCGTACTCGATGTCGTAATACCGCTGGGGACCATAGTCGCTGCCCCCCTGCTCCCTCACGCGCTTGATTCTGCCGGGGTACCAGCCACCGCTCTCAGCCTGGCAGACTTCTCCCTCGCCACGGTTCTCCCACCACTTTTTGGTGGAGATTTGAGGACATCAAAGGTCAGCTGGCCTGGGGGTATGGGTATCTTTACTGGTGGTATCTTCAATTAACTCACCGCCGCCCAGACCTCGTCGCCCACGCGTAGGTCGGGCTTGAGCTCAATTTTCTTGAGTTTCTTGAGTGCAGGCACCTAGATTTTGGAGCAAGTGGGATTAAGCGGGTGGCGTGAAACAAATGGCAGCGACTTTATGGTTCCTAATCTTAAGATACTGCTTCGTATCAACTCACCTCTCCCGTGATGCGCCTAGGGACCTTGACCTTTCTGGATCTATTCGTGGATAGCGAAGATGACTCGACCCTGGCAATTTCATCGGCCTCCTTGCTGTCCTCTGCTGACTTTTTTCTTGGTGGGCTTTTCTGGTCCGTTTTCTGAAGCTGGTTGCACGAGCTGCATCGTTCTGCTTGCGCCTCGTTGAGGTTCCAGCAGTTGTCGCAGGCCCACCCGCCATCTAGATCGGTCTTGCGGTCAAGACTATCGTCATGGCGGATTGTGAGGGCGCTGGAATGATGGTCTACCTCGGGTGGACTGTACATCGGCGATGCATCCCTGCCAATGCCGGGGGACGGGATTTTGCTTGACACCAGTGGTGAGTGGTAATCAGAGCCGCCGCCCTTGGATTGCAGTAAATTGCTGCGCTGCCTCTTCGTATTGCTGGCGTGGCTGAGGGTGTCGTGGTCGGCATCATCGTCGTCACCGTCGTTTAAACGGCGTCTCTTCTTCTTATTGTCATTGTCCCTGTCGTGAGATGATGCGGTCGTCGTGATGACACCCCCGGCCCCGCGACGAGCAGCGTGGGCATTGTTGAGCGTGGACGAGTCGACAGAGCCAATCCCGCCGGTGTCCTCGTCGTCTGCGTGGGCGGGGGCGGCGGACCCGGACGCCGTGGCCTCGCCCGTTCGCTTGTACATGTTCATGGCCTCTACCTGGCTAGCGATCGCATTGGGTTCGGCTGAGCGGCCGGTTCTCTTCTTCGTCTTCTTGAAATTGGGGAGAAATGGCATGTCGTGAACGAGGCGGATATCTCATGAGCGGTCGTCGGAATTATGTCCTCCATTTATTTATGCGGGTCCGTCCTCCTGCTAACGCCGGCCTCCACGGAGTTCTAAACTTCAATTTCAAGCTGTATTTTAATTTTGATGAGATTTTAGGGTTAATTTATGTGTGTCTTGCGTCTTGCATCTCACCAAAATTATAAGGTAGTTGTTCAGCTCAGCTCTGCCTAGTTTGTGGATCTCAGAAGACCTTAGTTACTGGTAGAATAGGATGTGCCTACTAACTATTGCATCTACCATGTAAGATTGAATTTAATAGTAAGTAAGCCAAGTAAGCTTGGAGAAAGAATTTATTTGACAAAATTCTCACTACTCCTACTCGTACTTCACGTTTTTTTCTGGTTGGTTGGTTGGATTCTTGGCCTCTTGGGCCGATTTGCTCTTTAGATCACCATGGTTTGCTGTACTTTTCGCCCATTGGAGGCATTCAAAGTTTCCATGCTGATGGCTTTCTCAAATCAGCCATTGTTGAATGCATTTATTGTAGGAGTTTCGAGTTGTTGTTTGGATGGAGGGTCTTTGAAAGAGATAGTGTTCTTTGCTAGTTAGTGTAGTTAGTTAGTTAGTTATCTACATGACTGGCCAAACCTACAGAAGAACTGTGATCCTATTTCTTCTTTCTTGTTCTCAGCCTCCTTCCTCTTGATGAGGTCAAGTCGCTGCTCTAGCAGGATTTTCCGATGGAGTTCATTCTCTTCTTTCACTTTTTGTTGTTGCAGTGCATCTGCCTTTTCCATTTTCTTTATCATCTTGCAGTTGTTCAGCACCCAATCCTGCTCTGCTTTTTCCTCGAGTTGTTCCAGCTGGCGTTTTTCTTCCATCACCATTTGGTTCTCTTTCAAGATTTGCTGACACTGTTCCGGAGAGAGACCCCTGTAGTGATCTGGCCTGAAACGGTTCGGATTATTCTCCGCATTATTCATACAAACGTCTTCTGTTAGTAGGAGCGAAGAAGTTCTGCGGGGGGAGCCTTTTTCATTCTCTTGCTGCTTTCTTGCACTTGCCGCTAGCTGGTTGTGTAGAAAGATTTCCTTTTCCACCCTGTTGCGGTCATGTCTCGCAGACTCATCCATCCGATCCTTGATACGATCTTGGTCGCGTACAAATATGGCATACTCCTCCTCTTCCCGTGCCTGCTTGGCTTGCTCCCGCTGTTTCGTCGCCACAGCATCTGCCGCCCATTTCCTGATCTGTTCCTGCTGGGACTTTTTCCTTTTTTCGAATGATTCGTCCATGTCTTGCCCCCTGAACACCTGGAGGGAGGCAGCACCGCACTCAGGAAGAGAAATCTGTCCCTTCCTGGGTGCATTGTTCTTTGGCTGCCTAACCTGGATCGACAATTCTTTTCGGAAGTCTTTGAGGGATTCAGCCAATGCAAAGTCTTCTTCCTCTGATTTACGATTGATACATTCGATGAGTTCATTCAATCTACGGGCTACAAGGATACAAAACAAGTCAGGAATAATGGTGGGTGAGTGCACTTGAAGAATTAAACTGCTTGCTTGCTGATAGACAAAAAAAACAGAAACAAACCTTCTTCCAGTTTCACTTCCTTCTCCTTGTTTGCTGCCTCGGCCTTCTCTCTCAACTGCTGATCAAGAGCTTCCCTATTGATTCCTATAGTACGTTGCTTAGAGTTCATAAATCTCTTGGTGCGTTCAATTTTTCTTCTGTGCATCAATCGTACCAATTATGTGCGTAAGTGCACAAGGTGGAGTTAGCGTCGAGAGCAGCGAGCAATAAGAAAGACACACACACACACTAGTAATCGAAGACCACTTACTGTCTCATGGCCTCCAATCGCCTTTTTTCCTTGTCATCAAGGGTAACCTTGATGTCGCTCGTGATGAGAAGAAAGAAAGATAGTGACCATTAATGCAAGGGAATACGGAATACTACCTGTTGGAGAAGCACCATGATTCTAGCAAGATACTAGTCTAGTGGTTAAATTATCTGGCCAGTGGGATGCGGATGCATGTCGGCGTTTGTCCGAAGATTTTTCATCACTTCCCCAGACTGAGGATTTCTCGAGTCCTTTGAAGTAAAATATTTTTCACTCCTGTAGCAACCAAGATCGAAGAGAAGGAAAAGCCTTGGAAGGACAGGGGATTCCTCTCAAACCCCCCGGCGAGGGACGCGCCCGCGGCGTCGTTAAAGTCTTTCTTGCCACCAAGCCAAGAGTTGTCTCTGTTTTCTCTTTCTCCACTCGACTCTCGACTCCTAGCCTTGGCAGAATAGTAGAATAGTGCAGGAGGTCTGCCTATTGCCACAATATTGCTGCCTTAATGAACTCAGAGTCCCACACGGGGCTTTCTTTTCCTAGCTGGGCTACTACAGTATGCACGATGTTCTCTTCACGGCCATTGGTTGCACCACCTGAAGATGACATCAAAGGAATCATAA
>JAAMXK010000385.1:0-10846 GCA_019693575.1 Thalassiosira oceanica | reverse complement strand
ACGGCGGGGGTATCCGTCTACCCGGCTCTCAGGGTAGAATCGGTGTTTCAGATGTATTGGTTCCATCTTTTTTACTCAGGTGATACTTACTCTAGTTATTTGTGGTTCTAACCCTTACGAAGGTGTGGGGAAATCCACCACGATCCAAGGATTGGCCGGAAAGAAGTCCCTATAGGTGTCGAAGAATAACAGCGTAGGTAGACGCCCCGAATAGAGTTTGATTCTAAATCTATCGAAGGATCAATAATCATTGAACAACAGAGACAATTGAATAGGCGCTTTCTACCTTATGTTGCTTGTTCTAAATAAATTTGAATCTTCTGCCTTCTTGTAGACTTTTGTACTGCCTGTCTCGCTGATTTGCACAATTTCTCCGCTAATCGAGGTGGAGTCAGCCACGCGTCTCTAAATCTCTCCCGCCTGTGTGTTGTGAGATGATGCCGAACGGCGAATCTTGCTACTATCATAACGGCGAAACCATCGCTTCGCGCGGGGCATTCCCAAAGAAGGGGAACGGTTAGGTTCTTTCTCTGCAACTGTTGTCGACGCCGTGTCTAGTGCGCCCAAGCTTGGCAAAGAAGAGGTTTCAATTTCGCCGTCACGCATGGTTTGGACGCGGTTTGGAGAATTGAACGAGATTGCCGCTGGTGAAGTCGTTGAATTCCTTCTGAGAACAACAAGACGCCTTCTTCGATGGCTTTATCAACGCTCGTCACGGTCGCGACACGCTTCCGTGTACGCTTGATCTCCTATCTGTCGTCAGTGTCAACGTCGGCAAGCAGCAAGTTGATGAGTGTGGCTGTTCCCAGGCGGCCGCTGCTAGAGGCAGGTAAGGGTCGATTGCCCCTTTGATCGCGGTTGATGACTTCCTCCTGAATTCGTTGTCTCCTCAAGCTTAGTAGCTACTCGCAGCGATACTATTGTTGATAGATAGATAGTGCCCAATAATGTCTCGACAGAGCCCTCTACAAGGTAGATACTATCGATGCTTCCTCCGCGCCGCCGGTCGGTAGGTATGGTGGGGCTGTTGATGGCTGTTGATGTTGTCAACAGGAGATGAGAGATGAGTGAGCCGGGAAGTATCGTAGGTACCTAAGAGAAGTCCGAGGAAATATGTGGAATCACGGATGGGAATCGTCTAAAGACGTGGGCTTGTCCCAAGGTCATAATCACGGATAGGGATGGATGGGTCTCCCGAATTGGGGGGGAGACACGGAGCTGTCAGCTCCGCCACCACTTTTTGGCCGAAATTTTTCGCCGCTAGCTTTGCCCCGTGCTTTGACTTTCGCGCGCTGACGGGCACAATGACAAAAGAGCGGAAGCGTGTCTGCGCGACAAACACAAAGCACGGTGATCTACGGTAGGAAAATTTTGAACGCGCGGAGCTGACAGCTCCGCGTCTTTACCCAGAATGCGAACTTTGGGCTTGTCCTCCATCCTATGCCGAGGAGGCAACAAGCAAGGGTCGAGATTGTCTTTCTTCGACTAATTGAAGTGACCTCTCCAGTAGTGAGTTTATCCTTCGCCGAAGTCCAGTTTGCATTTGCAACCATCCTAATCGTACATAGCTCCGCTGAGAAGGTGAGAAGCGTTCGCTCACAGCCAGCTAGCTAGACATACTTATTGTACCTATTATGGACCACCACGTGAGCAGACGAGGAAGCCATGGACATTTGGACAAGTCGTACCGTGATAAAGCCCATGCGCGCTCAAAAACTACAGGTGTGGTATGTTTTCGCCGTACAAATCGACCCGGTATCGTACGCTAGCTAGCGCTAGCTATCGGAAGCCAAAGCACGAGGGTCCGACGCACCCGGGAGATTGATGCCGCAGCATCCGAATATCGATGTAGATGACCCGGACAATGTTGTTCTGGGGGTTATTTGAGGTGCCGATAACGATTCTGAAGTCCGTTTGGCTTTAAATTCAACTGTCAAGATCGCTTCGACGAATTCGTCGAGCGCCATAGTGTAATCATACTGTAGTGACACCATACAATTTCGGCCGCTCTAGATGGTCGATCAAGGCCCAACCGCCGCAACTACGATCTGGAAATGGTCTGAATAGAGCGTAGCGACTTTGAAATGAGAGCAAAGTCCATGTCCCGGCCGAGATATTCCAATCGCATTATTGACTTTAGTTAGTATTCTTGTGCGGCGGCGTTTCCCCCACATGTATTTTTCGAGTCGCGCGGCTCCGCGCATGGGCTTTATCCAGTCAAATGCCCGACGAGCCGACGCCGACGAGAGCAGACGGTCGTACCCGCCTCATTTACCCTGCAGATTCTGCAGATGCCTGGACTGTGTCAGGGCGTCGAGCGAGGGAAAATCAAGTACTTGACACTGCTTGATGACAGACTTGGTTTGCTGGCAAACCGATGCGATGCGAATGAAGAATTTCATTACTTTATTATTATGTAGCTGGTTCCTCCCGCCCTCATCAAGCGTTTTGAAAAGGATTGGGAAACTCTTCCTATCGGTAGCATCACACCGTTGCCGCGAAAGGTACAAACGCATCGCAACACGGACTCGTCTGCCATCTTGCCATCTGTGATCCCTCCGCTCGCAATACTAGCCGCCTCAACCTGGAAGCTACTTCACGTACCGCTAAACACTGCACACCATGGATGCGACTGATGTCGAACACGGATTTGGCGCCAAATTGGTGTGCATATCCGAGATCAACGAGGATTCGGATGAAGATGTCCATGCATTCATAGAGAGCAACTTCGCTGACGACAGTGCAACCGTCGCCACGGCGGAGTCAACCGATACAGAAACGACGAACAAGTCAGCTCTGGTCCGCCGCAAGGCTAGAAAGTCCTTCGCGCGTGGGACGTCCTTCGTGAGAATGAAGTCGATACCAAGTTTTAGATCGCAAAAACGAGGATCGTCTTCAGAAAGTGTACATTCTTCAAGCGAGGAATCCAGCCATGATGACTTCCTGCTGATGGACCGTAAGAAGAAAACGGGAGTTGAAGCCGCTGACAAATGGTGGAAGTTCGTCTTCGTCTTTTCGTTCATCAGCATGACCGCCTGTGTTTTGACGCTCTGGCTCCAGTATCCGTATGGGGCGAGGATGAGCACAGAGGAAGTTGCGACGATGCCTTGGTCGAATGGATGCGTCGGACTTGACAGCTGCATATGCCCGAGGGTAAGCCCAACGTGTGAAATATGACTTCGGCGAACGCTCCGAGAAGCAGCAACTCATCCATCCACTGCACCAGGAAACCATTTGCGCCGACGATCTCCTATCAGAGATATTCTTGACAATAGCTCGGTGCTCGGCATTCTTTGACTACCCTCTGTGTGAGTCCTTGCGTCTTTGTCGAGTTTTATGGTTCCTACTTTTTCACTGATGGTCGATGAACTCCCCAGACATGCTGCTATTTCTTACCAAGGCAAGATATCTCAACAACTACTTGCAGACGACAATACTCAAATGCTGGATCAACTTCGCGGATTCACATAAAGTCCACTCGATGTTTGGGACAATAGTCGGACTTGAGGTCACGAGCCACTCGTAAGTTACGGTGACAAATTTGTGCTAACTACTATAGTAGATTCTAAATGCTGCCCCATACTCATTTCGACAGGTTCTTCCATTTATTGAGGTGGGCGAGAAGGAACGATGACATACAGCTTCTATGGACCACGCGCACGGGGGTCACAGGTTTAGTGGCGCTCATCGTGACGTCTCTCATCGTCTTGCCCATGTCGCTGCCCATTCTTAAGGCCAGATTAAGCTTTGAATTGCGCAAAAGTGAGAAGAAAGGGCCATGATACGATTGATTTTCGTCACCTCCAAATATCTCACGATTCCGCTTGTAGGCATCCACTACCTTGCAATCCTTTGGGCCGCAGCGCTGATGGCTCACGCCCCGGATAGGATTTTCTGGATGATTGG
Source organism: Thalassiosira oceanica (assembly GCA_019693575.1). Taxonomy (NCBI): domain Eukaryota; phylum Bacillariophyta; class Thalassiosirophyceae; order Thalassiosirales; family Thalassiosiraceae; genus Thalassiosira; species Thalassiosira oceanica. The sequence continues at coordinate 6,940 of JAAMXK010000385.1, read as the reverse complement.
TGTTCCACTCCTGGTATACATCGCGGACGTCATCATTGGGTATCATAAAACACATCTTATCGATAACACGTACTTTGAGAGAGTAGGGAAGGACACGGTGCTTGTTACGTTCAAGACTCCTGATGGCATGGCCAAGTCTTGCAGTTCAAGTTTTGTTTACGTCATGATCCCCTGGATATCAAAGTATCAGTGGCACGCATTCAGCGTTTACGGTTCAAAACAGCCTGGCCACTCGCAACTTTGCATCACGAAAGCTAGCAATGGTGCGTTAAAGTGGTAATCTAATGCCGCGTCGGTCAAAAGCATCGCTCAACCTGCTCGCTATGTTCTACAGCGTCGTGGACTGCCGCTTTGATCGACGAAATGTCCGTGCCAAGCCATCGCCCCATGTTCGTCACCCAGGCATACCTCTCGCCCTTCAATTCGCACGCCATGGACTCCACTAATCTCATCGCGATGGCAAGCGGAATAGGTGGGTCAATTTGCTCGACTATTGCAGTTGCGACTCAAATTTGTTTCTTACCATCGCTGCTTTCAGGTATCACACCAATCTTGTCTCTTATCAAACAATACGCTCGAACAGAACGGACTCTGGACTTGATTTGGATGTGTCGCCAAGCCGAGCTGATTGAATTCATGCTTTCGAGTCTTGACGTTGGCGGAGAAGACAGCGATTGTGTCGCTCTGATCTACTACACCGGCAAAAGACCCCTGCTCATCGATTATGAACTTCCGTCGAATGTGAGGATCTATCAAGGGAGGCCGGACCTCCCACGGCTTGTTGATGCCATCACATCCAAAACATCGCCAGACCGAAATGAAAGATTTGGAGGAGGGAACTACAAACTTGATGACGCCAACTACGGACTCAAAAGGATCAAACAAATTACCGAGTCTGAGCGACCGAGGGTGTTGATAGCGCGAGCCATGGAGACATACACGAACGAGCAGCTCTTCAAATTTGCAGTTGACGCCTCGAACTCACAAAACCAGAACAGATTGGGCATGGATAGTCTGATAGACTCTGTTGATTACATGGGCGTGAGGGCATTACTGAAGCACTTGGCGAAGGGTGATTTCCATCACATATCAGCTCAAGTCACTGAGAACTTTGAATTGCATTCCCCTGACGGCATGATGAGTCAGTCCGAGTTCTCGAGTTTTCTTGCAAGTCTATTGCCGTGCGATGGCAACGGATTGCCGTCCGATGGCAAAGGAGGCATGGCTGTACCAAAGACAATCACAGCAAATGACTTGACATCTGAAGACTTCGAGAACAAAGACCAAGCCTTCTTTGACATAGAAAACCAGGTTGTCGTCAACTCAGTCTGGGGAATGTTTTACTGTGGAGGATCAAACATAGTTGCAAACAAAATCAAGCAAATTGGGAGGGAAACCGGGATTCCTGTTGTGTTTGAAAAGTTTGATTGGTAATGGATACAGCAATTGTTAGAATTCTTTTACATTGGTGGTCAGATTATCGAGCACAAATTAATTTATTAAGTTTTTCATACCGTTCTTGGCCAATCTACAATGTAGCCCCTACTAGAAAAAGAATTAACAAGCAAATAAAGGATAAGGCACGGCAGGATACTGAGTTAGTTGACAGGCCCTGGGTTGGACAACAGGATATTTTTGTGCGACCCACTCACATACCTGTGGGCAACGTTTGGGGCATCAGCGGGGTCTATGCCAGCAATTCCAGTCCATTGGACTTCATGTTAGTCACTATGTAGGTCCACAGGGTTGGTCTGTAGCCCCTTCCTTCAAACTCCAAGAGTTGTTGATGCATCATCACTGCTGTTCTCTTGTTGGCCCCAATAGATGGGGTGCTACATATATATTTTGTGCAATTGCAAGTCAATGCGACTTAAGAGGAGAAAACCTTCCACCTTTTACTCTACAATTATTGGCCGCCCGGATGTTCATTACGAAGAATGGTAGGTTGAGCGTCCCGTGTGGGCGTTGATGATTGCATACCTTCTACCAAACTCCATTACGTGCTAAAAACCTGGTTGGTTCAGTCAGGCCAGTTCCCTTAAGTTATGTGGTGATGTGGCATAATGCTCAATGATGTCTTAGTTAGGGTGAACCGCCCACGCCTCTACTGTAACTAAGGTACCTACGAAAACCAAGAAAAAACGAACAAAACCATGGCGCCCCTAGGGCAAGGCGAATTTCTCCACAACCACAAGCCTCCGTTGAACAGCGGTTGGCAACATTGAAAGTAGACTTATAGACGAGTTCACCCCGGCAGCGGCGTTGTCTGATCTGCAAATCCAAAACTCGGACGGACGGGAGGCCAACCGACAGAGGTGCCGCTGAGGAGCCGAACTCAGATATTGGGCCAGAAGGAGGTGTAGATGGTCCCCGATGGACACACGGCGCTACAGAGACTTAGTTCGATACCATATCTAACTTCTGTAGCCGCCACATTTTATAGAAGTGACGTTATCATCGGCTCCGAGACCTTGGCAGGCTGGTGGGCTCGTTTGATGATGCACAGGCCAAAATTTCCGTTACACCGGCTAGTTTGATAGCCGTCCGTAGAGCCATCGGAATAGCCCTCTTCATAGGGGGATGAATAGGTGCCATGGGGGCCCCGTCATCGGGCCACCAGGGGAGGCCATGGAGGAGGAGCTCGACTATCCCTATCATTTATCATCTTTGTTGCGCCAGGGTGCTCAGTCACAGCCAATTATAGGCATGAAGACGTTGCCCAAGGGAGGTGTGAAATTTAGTCCTAAATGAGGACGAGCAGCGCTTTCAGGACTAAATTGTCCCATCTCCCTTGGGTGAAGTCTTCATGCCGAATTTCATGCGCAAAGTCTGCCAATTTTGGCCCTTTCCTCTATCTAGCGCTTTTGCTAACAACTACGATATTGTACTTTGAGGGCGTGGGCGAGGTCCTACAGCACACACGTGATGCGCGGTGACAACACATCTTAGCAGGACTTGGTGGCTTTTAGTAGACACCATGTGAGTTTGTCTCTAGGCAAATTTTTCGGCGGGAGCAGATGAATTGTTTTCTCATTTTCATATTGATCGGCAGGCATCACGGAAATGTCACGACATCGCCAATGGTGAAGTGAGCGATACGAGACACAGAGCAGCACAACTATTTTGCGAAACAAAAACGGATTTTGAAATCTATACCACTCACCTACCTAGAAGAAGAAGATCAATAGTATCATCTAAGTGATAAGAATCAAAGTATAATGATGCACCGGCCACCAAAACGATTCTGCAACCAGATATTTGCCCCTTGACTAATCCAATAACATAAACCAAACCTATCTTGCGGGAAGTGCAGCAGGACAATCCCGGGCAATCCCGGGATGAGTGCCGCACAGAGACCTCCCCCATTGGCGGAGGTCCCGCCGTAGCATCTCCATGCCCCAGAGGACCTGTAAGCCTGCTTCATCCACTCGCTCCAATCGACCTGTGTTGGAGGCACCCTCCCGGCAGATTGCCCAAAGGGTGTCGGTGGCATCCCCCCGGCAGACCGCCCAGGGGCCCACCCGATGCAGAGATCGTGCATGGACAAGTACCTTGGCAAAACCCTTCAAGTGAGTTCGAAGGTTGCCTTAGCAGATGATTCCCTCGCCTCGCCCGCCCCTTGGCGCCGCAGCCATTTGTCCACCGCTGCGGTGCGCCAGGTTTCGGATCATCCCCTCCCTGTAAAGGGGACGAGCATCGTCTCGTCAGGCAGACAGATCAGCCCTGTGGACCGAGTAACCAGCGTGACCGCCACAGCAACAAGCCGCACAGAGGCCCCCGCCCAGAGTATGGTAGGGGCCTCACCGTAGCTTCGCGCCCTGGTACGGACGCTAGGTTGCCAGGCAGTGCAGCAAGACAATGCCGGGACGAGTGCCGCACAGAGACCTCCCCCATTGACAGAGAGGTCCCGCCGTAGCATCTCCATGCCCCAGAGGACCTGCAAGCCTGCTTCATCCGCTCCAATCGACCTGTGTTGGAGGCACCCTCCCGGCAGATCGCCCAGAGGGTGTCGGTGGCATCCCCCCGGCAGACCGCCCAGGGGCCCACCCGATGCAGAGATCGTGCCTAAAGGCCGGCGTGACCGCCACGGCCACAGCAACAAGCCGCCGCGCTTCGCGCCCTGGTACGGGCGCTGGTCGTCCGGGCAGCGCTGCAAGGGAGTCCCGAGCAGAGTGCCGCCGCACAGAGACCTCCGCCACTGGTAGAGGCCCCACAGTAGCATCTCACCGCCCCAGACAACCTGCGAGCCTGCATCCTGCTCCTGGGAGATACAGGTTCCCAGAAGCCAGCACTAACTCCAAGCCCCACTCGGAGTCATCACTTTCACAGCCATTGTTGGACTCTCGATCCCAAGAGTCCATTTACGGATCCGCCATCCCCTGATCTTGTGGCGATCCAAGTTCACAGAAGATGTTGCTAGTCAGCTGGTATGGCTGGTATCCTGGTCCAATCCTGATGGCATTATCAACAATTCGGAGTTGGAACTAACTAGCGGGAGTTATTGGTCACAATGATATCCTTGCCAACTGCACTAATATTCAGGAGGTTACTACCGCAACGGGAACAGACAACACCGCCGCGCATTCATTCATGGGCAGTGCCAACCAAAGGAGCAGTGTCATCCACAGGACCGTCGTCCTACCTCCTCCGCTTGAAAAGCATGCATCAACGCGCCCATCGTTACCAGCTTCGAACCTTCTACACATCCCGGGTCCTATCAACAAGATGGCAGACGACTGCTCACGTCTCTGGCATCTCACCGACAAGGAGCTGGCCTGCTGCTGGAGTATTTCAACAGGACGTATCCACAGGCCGTCCCTTGGCAGATCCGAGAACTTTCACCTGCGATGCATGAGGCATTGAACTAGTAGGCACTGTTGTACTGTTGTGCAAGAGGGCCCCTCCAGAAGCCCTGGATGTGGTTCTCAAGCCTGTGGATGAGCCGGACACTGGCTTCCCCCAAGGTTGGGAGCTACATACCTGTATCAGCTGCAAGCCATGGGTTCCGACAACGTCTTTGTGGGCAGTTCACCCTTCGTCCCAAGTCATGGACCGACCGACAACCTACTCCAAGTCAGTGCTAACTTGCACTGCCCCTTTTTACCTTTCCCCACTTCGTGGTTCCACCGGCCACTGGGTGGCCTCCCACCCCGTCCCTTGTCACGGCACAACAATCGGATTGTGGCATTGACTCGGCGCTCCCCTTCTGGAGAGCGCCGATGACAGGACGAAAGTTAACGAGACTGGTAACAGTTCTCTTCTTCTCTCATGGGAGGTGCCTGCACCTAAGAGTATTTAGATTCGCAATTTCGCCCATACAGCTGACGTGAGTCGATAACATAGGTTTTTTCGACAATCAGGAATACATGGGCGCAAGTGTATAGGCCAGCAATGGGTTCATGGCACCATATACCTGCTGGATTTGAGGTGTGCCAGGTGGCTCAGACCCCAAAATCTCTGCACGAAAACATGGTGTTGCATGCAGTGGAAGTTGAGGTGGATGTTGGTTCACAGGTTTTTTTTCCACTGCCCCTAGGTATATCAAAGGCAGACAGATGCATGGGAGCAAGTGTATAGGCCAGCAATGGGTTCATGGCACCATATACCTGCTGGATTTGAGGTGTGCCAGGTGGCTCAGACCCCAAAATCTCTGCACGAAAACATGGTGTTGCGATGGAAGTTGAGGTGGATGTTGGTTCACAGGTTTTTTTTTTCACTGCCCCTAGGTAAATAAAGGCAGACAGATGCATGGGAGCAAGTGTATAGGCCAGCAATGGGTTCATGGCACCATATACCTGCTGCTCTGCTCGGGGTTCCATGGCTATCAAGACATGGTTGACCTCATCCCTATACAGGAAGAGGCTCAGGGCCGTTACGAATTATGTTTATAGGATATAAGTTGTTGTAGACTAGCATAGTGGAAACGTAAATTAACTACTGAAACACCATATACCTGCTGGATTTGAGGTTTGAGGTGTGCCAGGTGGCTCAGACCCCAAAATCTCAGCATGAAAACATGGTGTTGCGATGGAAGTTGAGGTGGATGTTGGTTCCCAGTTTTTTTTTCACTGCCCCTAAGTATATCAAAGGCAGCCAGATGCATGGGAGCAAGTGTATAGGCCAGCAATGGGTTCATGGCACCATATACCCGCTTGATTTGAGGTGTGCCAGGTGGCTCAGACCCCAAAATCTCAGCATGAAAACATGGTGTTGCGATGGAAGTTGAGGTGGATGTTGGTCCACAGGTTGTTTTTCCACTGCCCCTAGGTATATCAAAGGCAGACAGATGCATGGGAGCAAGTGTATAGGCCAGCAATGGGTTCATGGCACCATATACCTGCTGGATTTGAGGTGTGCCAGGTGGCTCAGACCCCAAAATCTCAGCATGAAAACATGGTGTTGCGATGGAAGTTGAGGTGGATGTTGACTTCCAGGTTTTTTTTCCACTGCCCCTAGGTATATCAAAGGCAGACAGATGCATGGGAGCAAGTGTATAGGCCAGCAATGGGTTCATGGACCATATACCTGCTGGATTTGAGGTGTGCCAGGCGGCTCAGACCCCAAAATCTCTGCATGAAAACAGGGGTTGCAGTGGAAGTTGAGGTGGATGTTGGTTCCCAGGTTTTTTTCCACTGCCCCTAGGTATAGAATGGGAGGGGAGTTGTGAGTGAACGGTGTATACTTGCTTGATTTGACGTGTGCCAGGCTGCAAGATCGGCGAGATTTCAGCTGAACAAATGAGTACTGCAGTGAAGGACGAGCTGGAAGTTGACTTCCAGGGTGTTTTTCCACTGCCCATGGGTATGGGAAGGGTGTACAGATGCATGGGAGAAGGTTCTATTCGCGCAAAGGGTCTTTGTCACCATAAACATGAACCTGTTTGTGGCAGCTACCAATGCATTGGACTTGGCTTCACATAGATCACCGCATCCAACAACAT
>JAAMXK010000361.1:0-20813 GCA_019693575.1 Thalassiosira oceanica | reverse complement strand
GAGGACGATCAGGTGGCACCGGAGCCGGCCGAGGTAGCCGTCCAGCGTCATGTCAACCGAGTCCAGGTGTCCGTCGGTAACCCAGGGCGCGCCCCCGCCACCATTGCGGTGGTTGGCGGCTATGATGTCCCGGAAGCGGCCGGTTAGGTCGACGAACATGGGCGAGGGGGACCGCTTCATGAAGCGGAGCCACTGCCCGCGCGCCTCTTCGTCGTCGTCGTCTTCCGCTATCTGCATATCAGTCCAGTTGGGACGGTTTTTTCGACGTTCCATTTTCGGAGAGAAGCCGCAAGTCAGTTCAGCTTAAAACACAGGCCACAAAAGAGTGCCGGCGGAGAGGTTAAAACTGACCGCATCCAGCTTGTCCAGGACGCGCTCGAGCCTTTTCGCGGCCGGATCGTAGAGCCACCTCCCCTGGGACGAGCTCCCATCCGAGTTGGCGCCGTACTCGCCCCGCCGGACGTCGCTCTCGACGAGCGTCCCGACGGCTGTACCGGCGAGCGCCTCCAGAGCTCGGTCGCCCCCGGCGTCACGATCTGGGGCCTCCGAGTGCTCGTCGCCCTCACTCATGCGCAGGCCGACGTCGCGCCGTCTCGGACCTCCTGACCTACCCGACCTTCTCGACCTTCCCCGATGATGGACGTCCGGCGTGTCCCCATTCGGGCACATGCCCAGGCTGACGTCACACCTTCCCGCCACGTCATCCGATCTCGGACCTCTCGACCTACCCGACCTACCCCACCTTCCCGGCCTTCGCATCCCCCCCGGCCCGCGCCGTGCCTCCGCACCGCCGGTACGACGCACCTGCACCCTCCCCACCGTCTCCCCGAGCCTCCCTGCGCTCGGGCCGTGGACCCAGAGCCCCTGGCTCTCGGACCCGTACGAGTGCGTCAGCGCGTCACCCGCCCGGTCGGCCGCGACGAGGGCGCGGGCGGCGTCCCGGGCGAGGGACCGGAGGACGCCTCTCTCCGGGGCCGAAGGCGGGGCCGGGGGAGGCGGGGGCACCATCCCCCCGGCCCCCGCGCCGCGTGCGGTCGACGGCGCCGGCCCGCGCGATCCCCGCTCCCGCCCCGCCGTCCGGCCCGGGGGGACGACGAGGCACGCCGCCGACGCCGAAGGGGCGGCGAGCAGGAGCGAGGCGACGGCAGAAGCGAGGACGGCGGACGGGCGGCGTCGCCGATGCGCCGTCGCCGTCGTCCCCATTTCCGTGGCGCTTTGTGTGCTTGGACTGCTTTGTGTAGGTGTTAGCAGAGGCAGGCAGGGCGGCCGCGGCGGCGCGCGGCGGCGGGCAAAAACACTTTGGCCCAGCCCCCCAAGCCCCCCGGCTGCTGCGCGCGAGGGATCAGAATCCAGCGTCGGCATGGAGCGCCGAGGGGACGAGGCAAGGAAGCGCAAGCTCGAATCCACAACAACGAAGGATCGCCCGCCTTAGACACCATGGATTTGAAGAATCTCCTCGACCGTATGCAGTCCCAGATCGACGGGCTGGTGGCCATCAACATCACACTCCAAGCTCGGCTCGACGGCCAAGCCGAGAGACAAGCCCGAGAAGTCAACGAGCTCAAAGAGAAGTGCGGCGTGCTTGAATCGAGGTGCGGTTCACTGGAAAGATCCATCCAGGTGCTCAAGAAGGACGTCAACTGGACGTACTCGGCCCCCTTCGTCCCGCGCAGCCATTGGATCGAGCAGGGACGCGACGAGGAATACGCTTCCCGTATGGCAGGATGTCTCGAGCGCATCAAAGTTGACGTTGAGTGCATTAGGGACGGGGAAAATATCGACTGCAATTGCTTGGACTGCGAGGGCCTATTGACAATCCTGCATGACAATGCTTGGCTGCCCCATTTCCAGGAACTGGCAGACGCCATTCAGCTGTCAGATGGCATTGGACATATCTTTATTGACGGCGTGGAACTGCATCCGTCTGCACTTGGTATCCTATTTCCAGCGATGAATGGGAAAGTGACAACTATTGACATGCGCAACATCAGATTTCCTGGTCCGGATGTTGTAAAATGTTACGAGATCATTGCCACATCAATCAGGCGTAATCGTGGATTGGAGATACTGACATGGATCAACAATCAGATACCATCAGATGATCTAGCAGATCTGATAATCGAATCTATCATAGACAATCGGTCGGTAAAAAATGTAGACCTGGAAAACTGCTTCAGTCATGATGGTGTCAATGGATGTAGAGCGTTGACATCTTTAATGACGAGTGGAAGACCTTTCGAATGGCTGGAGTTTAGTGGTAACTGTCTGTCGGGCATTGACGATGTGGCGGCCGCACTGGCTTCGAACCTGCAACTAGAAGCATTGAGGATTTGTGACAACGAGCTCAATGACAGAGATGCCGAATTGATTGCACAAGCCTTGAAGCAGAATACAAACCTTCATACGTTGTACCTGAATCACAACCGCATCACTCCCACCGGGTTTGATACGATAAGATCGACCATCTACGATCCCTCAAGCTTGAATGCAATTGAATATTGCAACCATACATGTCACATTGATCGCGTGGAGGGAAATATTAATAGCATGTCGCCACAACAGCGTCGGAACAAAAAATTATACAAGCTTCTGTCAACACGACACTTGGACGGCAGTAATGCTCGTCACCTGAACGCAGAGTTGGGGGAGGAGAAATACACCATCAAGCTTGTGCCGATGGTGCTTCATTGTATCAAACGCTATTCGAGTGACCGAACAGCAGATTTACCTATGCCACTTTCAATTACCTACGAATTGATCAAATCTTGGATGATGCCGGAACTATTTGAGCACCATTGACATCATGGCGGAGGAAACAAAAGATGAATATAACATAGTCCAATCGAGCCCTCATATAATCATAGTCATTTTCTGCGATTATCATCATTGAATCATCTTGCTCATTTAGCTGGACCAGTGGGTGATCTGCCGCTTTCATCCTTGCCATCCTTGACAGCGTCGAGCCATCCATCCTCGGTGTGTAGTATGAGACCATTTCTCTCGCCTGATAGTGTGCCAGCTTGTCCATGGAAGGCTCGACAGTGCGCCCTCCTCACCCAGTATTCCGCTCCGTCGCATACAATCTTCTCGAACACTCTCAGCGTCAGGACAAAGGCGACACTTCGCCAGAACCACAGCAATTCGCATAGTTGTTCAAATGGACTGTACATGAACAGAATGTACAAGATTCACAAACTGATGGCTGAGCGGGACCGCAGCGGAGGCGGCAATGTTCCGCATCTCAACACGGAGATAATTCTGTTCTCGTCGCTCCCTATTTGATGGAGTCTATTGTCAGAAGACATGATGTTTTCTCGAAAGGGTACGGAAGTGATAAATGCTCACTGAGTTTACTTTACAAGCTTCTTCAGATAGGAATGTTCGTTATAGGAAAGTTATAGGAAAGACACTTTGCATTTTCGCCTAACGGACGGATCCAGTGTTTGGAAACAAGAGTATCACGTTGCCCAACTTACTTGACCAGCAAGCGTCACGGAAAAGATTCAAAAGAAGTAACCCATCTTGGATTCGCTCCCTCCCCCAGCGCCTCCAGCCAGAGCAGATCGGTGCAGCGGCACGCCAGCATCCCCGTTCAGGTCTTCACGTGTGATCAGCTCACGTCCTCAGCTCCCAGTCCTCCTTCTCCTTGGATCACGATCGATCCGAGATCCACCCATGACCGGGCCGTACTACGTCCCAAAGCCTTCTTTCACGGTGAGGACTGCCGAGCTCGCCAGGGGCATGCTCCTCCGCGTGTTTGGCGCCGTCTCCTCCTCCGTTCGCGCCGTCCTCCGCCTCCTCACAGTCTCGGCCGCGCGCAGCACCGCCCTCGTCTTCGTAGGCAAGCTCGGTCGCGGCAGTTCCATGTCCGGTTCGAGTTCGGCCCGTCCTGGTTCGGCATCCATCGCCCCACAGTGGTCTGGCCACGACTGTGGCGGCGGCAAAGTGGGATCAGCGGCTGCTCGGTCCTGGTAGGACGGCTCGATCGCCCCGGGTCCTCCCAGAAGGCGCCCCACGGATCATCTGGAGCTCTCCCCCTCCAACCGTTTTAGGCGGCTGCGTTGTCGCACTGCCCCCGTCCCCCGCAAGCCCGACCGGTCGCGGCGGGCAACGACCTGCGCGGCCGTCGCCGTCGCTCCCTCCCCACCGCGCTCGCTCGGCCGGCGGACGGGACGGTCCTTTCGAATGGGCTTGGCCGGAGGGTCCTTTCGAATGGGCTTGGCCGGAGGACCTTGTCGCGGTCGGCGGCTCCACGAGCGCTGCGGCCAGTGCCTGCCTCTCTTCGCTCCTCGCGGACGCGACGACGGGCCGCGGTCGCCACCATTCGCTCGCCCCGTCGTCGCGTCCCCGTCCGCGTGGTCGTCGTTGCGTACGACGCCGGCCCGTCATTCTTCTCTGGGTCGTGCTCGGAGCCGTCGCCGGGCGGGGCGCCGGGGCTCCGTCGACGCCGCGTCTGGTCGGTCCCGCCTCCCGTAAGGCGCCCCGAAGATCAGACGCCGGCCACCGTCGCCGTACCGGCCAGCTCCCCGCGCGCTCGGCTGACCGCGACCACTCCCGCCTCCCGCCGGACGAATCGCGTCCGTCGCCCAAAGAGACGGCGCCCGCTGTCCTGAGGGCGCCGCTTTGACACCCCGGTGACGAAAGAGGTCGCTCTATTCCTGCGACCTTTACAGCAGCGCGAATCCGCCCCGACGGGTATCCGTAGACCGGAATAAGGCCGCCTTTCTCACGTGCGTGGCCCGGGCGGCGCCAGTTCCCCGCGTCGCCGCTTCCGCCCCTCGGCCAGCCTCGAGCCTCGCCTGCGCGGCTCGGCGCAGAATCGCAGAACCGAGAAGGAGACCTCTTTCTTCGCAAAGACATCCAAGAGGAGGCGAGGGGCTGGGGCGCGTCGCCTGAGGGAGCGGACGACGCCGCGGTCGCCACCAAGTCTTCGGAGACGCTCACGACCGCCGGGTCCGGGCCCGACCACAGCTCCACACACATTTTCACAGATACTCCCGTTACGGGCTAAGTAGCTAATCATAAATTATGGGTAAGAACGCGCCTCTGTCAGCTACGCCACCGCTTTTTGGCCGAAATTTTTCGGCACTAGTTAACGCTAGTACCAGAGACCAAGTCATATCAACAGGGAGCCAAGGCGCGGGGCCGGGGGGACATGACATGATGATGGACGGCCTGCGGCTGCGAGGACGGCCTGACGAAAGAGAGGACGGCGACTGCTGAGACGCCCAGTTCAGTAGTCCTCTGACGTCGCCACCGTGTCGTCCCTCAGCCATGCCGACCCTTAAACGGCGACGAGTGGCCGGAAACACAGCCGGCCGGGCCGGATCCGACGCCGATGCCGAAGCGGCCACCTCTGTCGAGGACGGCGAGCATGTGGGACTCTCGTGCTGCCGATGCAGTAGGCACTTAGCAATCGACGAGGACCACGTCGTGCTGGGTCCGTGCTCGTGCACGATATGCCCATCGTGTCTTCTTAGGGATCACGCTCGACGAGGGGCGGATCAATTGACGTGTGCTGGATGCGGCGAAATCATCACGTCCATCGCATGATCTGCCCTGCTCGCAAGGATAGCCAGGACGATGATGACCAAGAGGAGAGCGTCGAGTACGCGCCGTGCGATACTAGTTCTACGGTCGATACGCCTTCCCTCCAGGACGTGGCCAAGATGCACCTGATATCAAAGAACGGGCTTGGAGTTGCCCTCGTCCGGAGTGCAGGAAATGAAGGCGAGATTGTCCTTCTGTTGGGTCTGAGGCTGACAAAAACAGGCCAAGAAGATATTCGAGAATCATTCATTACTAAGGAGATGTCTTTCATCCCAGATCCTTCTTCCGGTACACTGCCGGCCGATACATCTTTGGCTTCTCGGCCACAGCGCGCTTCTCGCGCATCTCCTTTTGACGCGGGCTATGTCAGCGCTGTTGACAACTTCAAGTGGGTTCAAGGCTGATTCGAGCTCTTGATCCATTTCGTCGACTCTCCTCCTCACGATATCATCGAAGTGACTCGCCCGTTTTCAAAATGTCCTCAACGACACTCGCGACCGCATTCGCCCCGCCCATAGGCACGAAAGCAGTAACCCTCGCCACCGCGCGATTGGGGTCATTGACGATGTTACGTTGCTTCATGGGCCCTGTGTTTCGTGGTGGCGTTGACGTGCCATTGACCGTCACTAGCATCATGTTCTTCCTGGCCCATTGGGACGTATCTCCCTCGGGATAGATGTACTGACTTGATGTCTTTGCAAATTGACTCTCCATTCGGTCATCGGCTTCCCGAGCTTTCCTGTCGTTCAGTTGTGATGGCATCGATGGCATCGATCACCCGAGCTGCCGCTGCCGCGCTTCCGCTTCCTTCTTGCTGCTCGGGCGACGTCGTCAACTCGAACGGACGCGGGACGCTGTGCAATTTCTGCGCGACGTCGATCCGACATTCTCATCCAGTTTCTAGCTGCCCCATAGACTGCGGCGTCGATCTTTCCAGCGGCTGCTCTGCAGGATTCGAGCACGCGAAACACGGGGAGCTCATGTGCGTCATCTTTGGTGTCGACAGACTTGTCAGACATGACAGAAATGCCATCCTCGGCCGACTGGTTTGCCCGGGATGCCCGCTCGTGATGCTTTTCTATTTCTTCGAACCCACCGACTAAATCACAGACCGTCAGGTTGGCATACTCGCCAAGGAATCGTCGTCGTCGTTGCCGCCGCCGCCGTCGGCGTCTGCGTCGTCGGCCACCGAAGGACGGACCGACGCCGGCGTACCCAAATGCAAACGGTTTTCTTTTCCATCGCTTCTGGGCGGCGTGAAAGCGCTGTTTCCAATGGCGCTGAGAGGGGAACGGCCAGGTGTGGACCCAGACACGGCCGAGCCCTCGCCTTGGGACCGGCGTGGCCGCGGTGACGACAAACTGGATGGCATCATCGTGCACCCGTGTCATCAGTGTCCCTCTGCCGCAGTACAGCAAGGTGCGCTCTCTACTAGCTAGCGCTACTAGCTAGTCAGAGATTACTAGCGTTAACTAGTGCCTGAAAATTTTCGGCTAAAAGCGGTGGCGTAGCTGACAGAGGCGTGTTCGCCCCCCAATTAGAGAGAAGTCATACCTACACTGGAAGTGCTCTACTACGATCTACTAGCTAGCTAGTAGCTCTAGCTAGATATGTAGCTACGCGGCCGGCGCGGCCGCCGCGGCGGCTTTTGGGCGGCTTTGTTCGCTGAGAAACGAAAAGCACCCCTCCTACCGGAGAGCCACCGCTGTCAGCATGGAGCCGTCCCGTTGCAGCCAAGGGGACGAGGGAAGGAAGCGCAAGCTCGACGCCTCGAGCAACGAAGGATCGCCCGACGCCAGTGACGATATGGATCTGAAGGCTCTGCTAGACCAGCACTCGGAGCAGATGCGACGTATGCAATCCCAAATCGACGGGCTGGTGGCCATCAACATCACCCTCCAAGCCAGGCTCGACGGCCAAGCCGAGAGTCAAGCCCAAGAAGTCGACGAGCTCAAGGAGAAGTGCGACGTGCTTGAATTGAGGTGCGACTCCCTGGAAAGATCCATCCAGGTGCTAAGGAAGGGCGTCAACTGGACGTACACGGCCCCTTCCATCCCGCGAAGGCACTGGATTGAGCAGGGACACGACGAGGAATACGCTGACAATATGGAAGGATGCCTCAGGCGCATCAAACGTGACGTGGAGCGCATTAGGAACGGGGAAGATATCTACTTCTGCTCATGCTTGGACTACAAGGGAGAATTGACAATCCTGCACGACGATGCACTGCTGCCTCACTTCAAGGAACTGGCAGACGCCATTCAACTGTCGAATGGCATTCGAGAAATATGCATTGATAATCTCGATCTGCGTCCGTCTACGCTCGGTATCCTGTTTCCAGCTATGGAGGGGAAGGTGGAAACTGTTGACATGCGCCACATACGATTTCCTGGTCCGCATGCCGTAGAGTGTTATGAGATCATCGCCTCATCGATCATGCGCAATCATGCATTGAAGAAACTGAAATGGATCGGCAATCGGATTCCATCAGATGAGCAAGCTGATCTGATGATCAAGTCAATCATAGACAATCGGTCAATCAGAAACGTACAGCTAGAAAACTACTTCAATCAGAGCGGCGTCAATGGATGTAGAGCGTTGGCGACTTTAATGGCGGGTAGAAGACTATTTGATCTGCTCAACTTTAGTGATAATGGTCTATCTAGCATTGACGACGTGGCGGCCGCACTGGCTACTAACCTGCAACTTAAAGAGTTGTGGATTAATGACAACGAGCTCAATGACAGAGATGCCGAATTGATTGCTGAGGCCCTGAAGCAGAACACCAATCTGCAAGTGTTGTACCTGATTGACCTGATTGGCTGCAGCAACATGACTCCCACCGGGTTTCAGAAGTTGAGAACGGCCATCTACGACCCCTCAAGCTTGAATGCAGTGGAGTCTTGCAACCATACATGTCACGTTGATTGCGCTGGAGGAAATGCTCATGGCATGACGCCACGACAGCGTCGGAATCGAAAATTGTACCAGCTACTGTCAACACGACACTTGAACGGCGGCAATGCTCGCCACTTGAACGCAGAGTTGGGGCGGGAGAAATACACAATCAAGCTTGTGCCGAAGGTGCTTCGTTGTATCAAACGCTATTCCAGTGACCGAACGGCAGATTCATCTACGCCACTTTCAATTACCTTCGAACTGATCAAATCTTGGATGATGCCGGAAATGTTTGAACACCATTGACATCTCCTGGAGGAAATTAAAAGACGAAGATCAGAGGTGCATTCTCTGCGAAGATGGATAAATTCACAGTGAACCATGATCTCTAGTCAGATCGTGTGATTATCATTCTATCAATTATCACTCGTTTAGCTTGGGCAGCAAGACCCTCTCCTCACTCTTATCCCTCAGGTGCCGATGGCAGGGCGCTCCCCCGCCTCTGCTCGCTGACAAAACCTTACGATATCCTCGAACGCTCTCAGAGGTCGAAACTATGCACCAAATTGAAATTCGGGCGTCAGCCGCTTCGGGATCCTACATTGAAGTCTCCTCGATCCTGTCCATGGCGTACTCCGACGTGATGAGGTCTCCATTCATGGCTTGAAGCTGCGGAAGCTCGCGGCGCCGAACGGCGTCGAACGGCGTCGAACGGCTCACCAGTCGAAGGCTCGAACGCGGCAGTACAAGGAGGACGCGGAGGACGCGGACGCCGACACGGTCCCTGACCCGCCGTGCGAAGTCCTCGGGCACGCCCGCCCACGCGCGCGTTACCAATGGACGAAGGAGCTCTAGTAGATGACAACCTCGGCTTTCCTCTTCTTTCGAGACCAAGTCCCGAGCTCTAGCTTGGCATGGTCAGACCCCACAAAGATGTCGAGTTCACGAGAGCATTGTGCATTATGTAACGAGTTGATAAGTTGACAGTGCTTGACTGTTCTTCGCCAAGCAAAGTCTTCTCCATTTAACTTTCAAGCTGGGACCTCACCTGACCCGACAAATGAGAAGGTCGGCCGCCACCGAATCCCCAATCTCTCGAGGCCGCGTCCGGCCTCGTGTAGGGGCTGCTAGGGCCCTCCCGGAAGGCGCCCCGTGGATTGAACGAGCTCTCAGGACCCCAGGAACTGCGCTCGGGCAAGGAACTGCGCTCGGGCGGCCGCCACAACACTCCCGCTCACCGCGTTCGGCCGACGGACGGATCGCTTCCAGCGCCCCCTACGTCAAGCCATTGCGACCGCCGCCGCCATCGACGCGGAGACCTCGCAGGGTGATCGTCTCCGGAGACTTGGGGCGGCGTCCGCGCCCACATCGGATCAGGGCCCACCTACCAGGTGGAACGCGAAGCACCCGCCACAACTGGTGGGCCAACTCAGACAGAGCCACGCAGCTCGCAGCTCGACCCGTCATGGTTAGGCATCAATCAAGCGTGGCGGCCACTTGCTGAGCTAAGTTTTGATCGGCGGAGGAGTGCTCGGTCTTAGAGGGTTCACGAATCTTCGGGGCTCTTCCAAGTCGGGGCGGCGACCGACCCTCTCCGGCGACGGAGTCACACACTCATGCATGGTCCGGTCCCCGGGCGACCTCCGTGCTCCCCGTCGCGGCGCGGCCCTTCTGCTGTACTGCTGTACTGCTGTGCTGTGCTGCACTGTGCTGTGCTGGTGCCACTGGTGCCCAAACTCTAGGCTTTTGCTTATAGTGGGCAAGTGGGCGCGCCCACCAAATTTTTGCCTCAGAGCTCAGCCTCCCACCGCGGTGCACCTAGTGTTCGCGCTTGAGTCGCGCGAGCTGTTACTAGTGTCACTAGTAGTAGTGGGAGCCCACAGTGCAGCCCACGGTGGGCGAGCCCACGAAAAAGCCTTCTGGTGCCCACTATAAGCAAAAGCCTACCAAACTCGCGGGTGAGCGGGCGTTTTTCACGAAAAGTCACGCCGACTAACGCGCCGAAGACAGTGAGACAGAAGGGAAAGACGCCAGACGGGAAGGGCTCCAGGCAGAGGACGGCCGAGGGACGGCATAACGGTCTCTTAATCAGTCTCGCACAGGTGAGTAACCGACGCTGAAGTGTGGAGGTGCCCACGTCTCGGTCGTCTTATCTGATCTAGTCCCGGGCGCGGCGGGCGGCCGCGGGTGAGCGGATGCGGAGCGGGCTCATTGGAAGAAGACGCGACAAGAGGGGGGCGAAGCAGTCTCGGCAATCTTGGGCATTGCAGATGAGGAGCCGACGCGGACTTGGGGGGTCGAGCCCTCGTCTCGCTCTTCTATTCCTGCAAGGTTTATCAGGGTCCCTGGCCCCGGGCCCAGGCACCGAGCACGGGCAGTCAAGTGGGCGAGGCTCGCTCCGGGGCGGGAAGCAATTGTCAGGTCAACTGCACAAATATCGGGGTTGTGGTAGCGTTTTTCTTTCCTGATCCATTTTTCGATCTTGCTTTTCAGTTTCGATCTTACCTTGAGGAGGAAGGTACCGGTATCGTCAGGGAAGCGGGCGTCATGAGCGCAGAGTATTCAGGAAAACGCCAGAGGGGGGGGGACGGTCCGGCGGCGGCCATCAACCCCTCCAAGAACAGTGGCGCGACGTCCTCGGCCGTCCTCGAGTCGATGCTGAAGCAGGCGCTGGGTCGCATCGACTCCTTGGAAAGGCAGCACGAAGAAATCAAGGCGGCGATGGGTCGTGAGATCAAAGTCCTGATGGACGACGTATGTAGACTCAAGGAGGAGAACAAGAAAATCCAGGCGTCGATGGAGCGTCAGACCAAAGCTCTAAGGGATGATGTTAATTCTCTACAAAGTGGGAACAAGGCACTGAAGTGGTCCCTTGATCTACTTGCGAGCAAAGTTCAGGAGGGCTGGGAATATCCGGTGGCGATTCAACCAGATGAATATTGGGAAAACAAAGGCTATGATGATCAAGCCATCGAGTTATTAATGAGCTCGTTCTTTGGTGAACTGAATAATGCCGTGTCAGACCTTGGACATGGCGTGTGCGATTCCATTCAAGTCGGTTACGTAGGTTACGTGAATCACGACGAAGACCTGATGCCTCATTGGAAGGCTTTGTTCCGATATTTTGACTACATTAATCCCTACGACTCTGGTGTGAAACTCAACTTGCAGAACATGGAGTTAAATGAGGAGGTGATGCGGCAGATTTGTCACAATCTTCGTAACAGGAACATCAGCCAGGTTGAGTTCACCAATAATGGGTTCCTCGACAATGGATTCGCGAATATGCGAGGTGCAATCAGTGAACTGGGGAAGGCGCTGAAATCCCCAAAGCTCAAGTCCCTTACGTGGTCCGAAAACCCCATTGAATCAACGGAAGATATGACCCTGTTCACGCGAGTCCTATCACAAAAGAGTGCACTTGATGAGCTGAAGTTCACGTGGAACAGCAATGATAATGCCCAGGCGCTCTTGTCTGGTGTTGACTTTTCAACGTACAAAGTCCTTGACTTCAGTGGCAACAATCTGCAAACCAATGGACGCACAGACATTTCCGACTTGATTGCGGCGAATTCACCCCTTAAAGAATTAAATCTTGACCGAAACAGGCTGAACGATGACGACGCTGTGTTGATAGCGCAATCACTCGGAAGGAACACTCATCTCACCAAACTCTACATGAATTATAGCAATATTCAGGAGAGAGGAATGCGCGCACTGCACGGGACTGTAAACGACACATCAACGTTGAACGCGCTGAGTGACAGCAACCACACGTGCCTTCTCATAGGGCTGTCCGGCAACTTCGATTTCTATGCAATCAATTGGTGTAGTGGTTCGAATGGACTTTACATGAACAGAATGTTCAAGATTCACAGAGTGATGGTTGAATGGTACCGCAACGGAAGCGGCAATGTTCCGCATCTCAACACGGAGATGAGAGGCGAGAATGCTGTTCTTCTCGCGCCCTTTTTGATCGAGTCTGTTGTCAGAAGACATGATGCTTTCCGGAAAAAGTACAATAAGAGTAGTGAATGCTCGCTGGGTTTGCTTTACGAGCTGGTGAAAGATTGGAAGATGGCCGAGCTGTTCTCCTTCAGGTAGGCAGGATTTGAAGCTGATTTAATCTATAGTGGACTTGAAGCACACTTTGCCACTTTGTTCTGACGCCCGGGCTCCGTCTCCCGAGAGTATCAAATGCGTCTCAACTTCATCGCATAGCTTTGGGTCGCGTCGTTGCCTTGACGAGAGTTGTCATCACCATCAGAACCGCTAGACTGTCGTACCTCCGTGGGTCCGTGACACGAGCGTCGTTGGCGGCCACGTCGTCGTGTTAGAGGAGGGCTCCTCCTCCCCCACCTCCCTCCCCCGCTCGTGACGGGCAAAGACCTGCGACCGGGCGTCCGTCCTGTCGCCCTCTCGTCGCGGCGGGCAGATCGTCACAGCGGGCTGATTACCTTCAACTCCGTCTCCTGTCCTGGCAGACAAATCGCGCGCTGTCCTGTCGCCGAACTTCCATCACCTGTGGAGCCACTTGACATCTCCGGAACGGACGCGGCTTAGCCGGAGGAAGGGGAGTCGCGACCTCACTTCTTCCCGGCCGAGGGGGATGGTCGCGCTTGGGCTCCACGCTTACCCGGCTTTCTTCTCAGCCGTGCTCGGAGCCGTCACCGGGGAAGGGGTACGGGCTCCGTCGCCGCGGCGGCTTTTGCGACCTGAGGGATTTACGTCGTCTCGACCCGTCGCCCTCCACCGGCGGTCAATCCCTGCTGGCGCTCCCTTTCTTTGATGACCCGGTCGAAAGAAACTCGTTGTGACCACTGCTGCCCTCTCCTGTTTCATCTAGCCGGGTCCTTATGCCGCTGCTCCGCCTTCCCACCCCCTGGTTGCGGGTCCCTGTCGCTGTCGGGTCCTTGGAGCTGTCGCACCACTCGGCGCCCCCTCCTCGTATCCCTTGTCCTCTCGTCGGCGGCGTCCCCTTCGGAGTCCGCCGACGCCTCGCTCGACGATTGGGATGGTCCGTTCAGCCCCTGCAGCCCACCCTTGCTGGGAGACAACGTCAGTACCTCACGCCAGGTTCAGATTCACCAGCTACTGAACTCGACTGATGTTGCTACAGCTCGCCTCGTGCATTCCCTGCCGTCGGGTGCCCCTCGTCTCTCCCTCGCCCAGCTCAGCCGGCTACTGCACCCGATCCCGCCGGGCGGAGACAGCTGCTGCTGCCTCCTTTCCCTTTCCGCGGGCGTCCGTGGCGGTGGCTGCATCCACTGCCATCGCCGAACACGGCCCTCCACCAGCCGCTGGAGCCCGTCGGATGTGCCTCGCCGAGTTCGCCCGGGTACGAATCTTTTCCCGCCTGGTTGCTCCCTCCGTCCAGGCGGCTGTTGAAGCGCCCGGGAATCTGGCCCGTCGACTGTCCTCTGCGCCCCCCTTCCCGATCGCACAGCCCGCGCGACGGACGCTCCGGCCGGACATGTCCGACCGCTTTCTTGGATCTCACGGTACGTCCTGGCTCGTTCGCCCCCCCCGCGGATCTCGCGATTGGAGCCGACGGACGGTCGCGACCACCACCCAGTCCGCTGCCGGGCGGGGCGACCGCCCTGCGGGGTGCACCCCCCGTCCGGAAGGATAACCGCCGCACTCGCCCCGTCGCCGCTTAGCCGCGTTGCCCCGACCGACGAGGCATACCAGAAACGGGTGACTGGGTGACTGGGTGACTGGGTGACTAACCCCAACCCTAAGCCTAAAAGTCACCCATTTTTCTGCCCATGTAGAGTTCACCCAGTCACCCGTTTCTGTTTTCTCGACCGACGAGCGTCGACCTGCACACGTCATCTTGGGTCATCTTCGCAGCGTCGACGGCAGGAGCACGACCGGATGACGACCAGAGTCTACGTCGCACCCGAGTCGCCCCCCCTCCGCCGCTGCCTCCCATGTGCTCCCATCATCCTGTCAAGTGGGTCCGTCGAGGGCAGTCGAGGGCCTGTTGTTGCGCATGCGTCGGCGCGTCGTCGGGGCCCGCCCGCGGGCTGGCGTTTTCACGTTTTCAAGCCGAAAAGTAGCTGGGGCAAAGTGAAAGGAAGAAGGCTGTCCGTGGCCAAGGAGTGGTTCAACCTATCCTGGACGAAACACGAAAAGTGGCATCAAGAGCAGACAGTGATCTCCGCTCGTTCGTACGGCGCTGGCTCCGACGACGCAAAGAGGCGCAAGCTCGAAGCCTCCAACATCGAAGGACGCAATGGATTTCAAGGCCCTCCTCGACCAGCACTCGGAGCAGATGCGACGTATGCAGTCCCAAATCGACGGGCTGGTGGCCATCAACAGCACACTCCAAGCTAGGCTCGATGCCCAAGCCGAGAGTCAAGCCCAAGAAGTCAACGAGCTCAAAGAGAAGTGCGGCGTGCTTGAATCGAGGTGCGACTCCCTGGAAAGATCCATCCAGGTGCTCAAGAAGGACGTCAGCTGGACTTACACGGCCCCTGACATCCCGCGCAGCCACTGGATTGAGCAGGGACACGACGAGGAATACGCTGGCAATATGGAAGAAAATATTGGCTCCATCAGAAGAAACGTGAAGCGCATTAGGAACGGGGAAGACTTGAGCTCATGCTTGGACTACGAGGACGAATCGACGATCCTGCATGACGATGCCCTGCTGCCCCATTTCAAGGAACTGGCAGACGCCATTCAACTGTCAAATGGCATTCGATATATCTGCATTGATAATATCGAACTGCATCCGTCTGCGATCTGTATCCTCTTTCCAGCGATGGAGGGAAAAGTGATAACTGTTGACATGCGCCACGTAATATTTCCTGGTCCGGATGCTGTAAAATGTTATGAGATCATTGCCGCATCGATCAGGCGCAATCATGCATTGGAGGACCTGACATGGGTTTGCAATCAGATTCCATCAGATGGGCACGCAGATCTGCTAATTGAATCTCTTATTGTAAATCGGGCGATCAAAGATATTAGGTTGGAAAACTGCTTCAACCAGGGTGGCGTCAATGGATGCAGAGCTTTGACATCTTTAATGACGTGTGGAAGACCTTTCCAGAAGCTAGACTTTAGTCATAACGGTCTGTCAGGCATTGACGACGTGGCGGCCGCACTGGCTACAAATCCGCAATTAGATAGATTGGTGATTGAGGACAACAATCTCGACGACAGAGATGCTGAATTGATTGCTGAGGCACTGAAGCAGAACACTAATCTGCAAGTGTTGCACCTGGGTGCCAACAGCATCACTTCCGCTGGACTTGAAACAATAAGAACAGCCATCTATAATCCTTCAAGCTTGAATACTTTGGAATCATGCAACCACACATGCTTGGTTGATTATGTGGAGGGAAATGACTATGGCATGACGCCACGGCAGCGTCGGAATCGAAAATTGTACAAGCTACTATCAACACGGCACTTGGACGGCAGCAATGCTCGTCACTTGAACGCAGAGTTAGGGGAGGACGAATACACCATCAAGCTTGTGCCAAAGGTGCTTCATTGCATCAAACGCTATTCGAGTGACCAAACGGCAGATTCGCCCACGCCACTTTCAATTACCTACGAACTGATCAAATCTTGGATGATGCCCGAATTATTTGAATACCATTGCAATTATGACGGAAATTAAAGGTGGATAAATTCACAGTGTACCATGATCTCTAGCTAGTCAGATTGTGCCATTATCATTTAATCATTTAATCATCTATCGCTTGCTTGGCCGGGCCAGTCGTGATCTGCCGCGTCCATCCCCGACTGCGCCACGCCCCCCATCCCCGGCTTGTGTGACTTGTTAATCCCTGGCGTGTAGCATAAGACCAACTGCTTCAACCAAAGCGGTGTCAATGGATGCAGAGCGCTGACATCTTTGCTGACTTGTGGAAGACTATTTGATCTGCTCGACTTTAGTGCAAACGGTCTGTGTGGCATGGATGATGCAGCAGCCGCACTGGCTACAAACCCGCAACTTAACGAGTTGAGGATTAATAGCAACGTGCTCACTGACAGAGATGCCGAATTGATTGCCGAGGCCCTGAAGCTGAATACAAACCTTCATGCGTTGCACCTGAATGTTAACAACATAACTTCCGCCGGGATTGAAAAGATAAAAGCAGCCATCTATAATCCTTCAAGCTTGAATGCTGTGGAATCTTGCAACCATACATGCTATGTTGATCACGTGGACGTGGAGGGAAATGAATATACCGTGACGCCACGGCGGCGTAGGAACCGAAAGTTGTACCAGCTACTGTCAGCAAGACACTTGGACGGCAGTAATGCTCGCCACTTGAACGCTGAGATGGGGGGGGAGAAACACACCATCAAGCTTGTGCCGAAGGTGCTTCATTGTATCAAACACTATTCAAGGAGAGATTCATCTGTGCCACTTTCAATTACCTACGAATTGATCAAATCTTGGATGATGCCTGAAATATTTGAGCACCGACATTATGGCGAAGGAAATTAAAAGATGACGATGGATAAATCAAAGTACCATTATTCTATCAGATCGTGTGATTATCATTTGATTGTCTATAGCTCGTTTAGCTCGGTCAGTGGGTGATCTGCCACGTCCACCCCCACCTGATATATGGCCAGCTCGTCGCCCTGCCTCCTCGTCCTGCGTGGGCGCCAACAAAGTTGCGTTCCGTTCTCGGCACTGATGTCCCTCGGATGCAGGGCAGGGCGCTCCCAACCCTCTGCGCGTGTATGGTTGTCATTCAATCATCTAGCGCTCATTTAGCCGGGCCGTCCGGCTTGTTAGCACGAGACCATGTCCCACGCCTGATACAGCGCCAACTCGTCGTTCCCCACAAACGATCAGAACGCCCTGTCTTCCTCATCCTGCGTGGGCGCGAACAAGTGCATTGTTGGGTCGCACGAGGCGTCCGACAAGACCCTGAATGTGGACATTATCTTCTCTTCACTGTCATGGGCAGTTCCATGTCCGGTTTGAGTTCGGCCCGTCCTGGTTCGGCATCCATCACCCCACAGTGGTCTGGCCACGACTGTGGCGGCGGCTCTAAAATGGGATCAGCGGCTGCTCGTTCTGGGCTCTGGGGCCCCACGGATCATCTGAAGCTCTACCCCTCCAACCGTTTTAGGCGGCTGCGTTGTCGCACGTCGGCAACGACCTGCGCGGCCGTCGCCGTCGCTCCCTCCCCACCGCGCTCGCTCGGCCGGCGGACGGGACGGTCCTTTCGAATGGGCTTGGCCGGAGGACCTTGTCGCGGTCGGCGGCTCCAAGAGCGCTGCGGCCACAGTGCCTGCCTCTCTTCGCTCCTCGCGGACGCTGACGGGCCGCGGTCGCCACCATTCCCTCGCCCCGTCGTCGCGTACGCCGGCCAGTCATTCTTCTGGGTCGTGCTTGGAGCCGTCGCCGCCGGGCGGGGCGCCGGGGCTACGTCGACGCCGCGTCTGGTCGGTCCCGCCTCCCGTAAGGCGCCCCAGAGATCAGACGCCGGCCACCGTCGCCGTGCCGGCCAGCTCCCCGCGCGCTCGGCTGACCGCGACCACCCCAGCCTCCCGCCGGACGGATCGCGTCCATCGCCCAAAGAGACGGCGCCCGCTGTCCTGAGGGCGCCGCTTTGACACCCCGGTGACGAAAGAGGTCGCTTTATCCCTGCGACCTTTTCAACAGCGCGAATCCGCCCCGACGAGTATCCGTAGACCGAAATTAAGGCCGCCTTCCTCGCGTGCGTGGCCCAGGCGAGGACCTCGTTTGCCCTCGCCTGCGCGGATGGAGGAGCTGACGGCGCAGAACCGCAGAACCGAGGGAAGGAGACTCTTTCTTCGCCAAGACATCCGAGGAGGCGAGGGGCGAGGGCACACGCACTCTAAGCGGGTCGCCGGCGTCGCCAGTGGTCGGGCCCTACACTCGATTGAGGGAGCGGACGACGCCGCGCCACACCAAGTCTTCGGAGACGACTGGAAGTGGCGGTCGCGGAAACGCGAGCCAGCGGCGGCCGGCGCGGCCGGCGCGCGCGATTACGACTTTTGGGCCGTGAGAGAAACGAAAAGCAAACAATACCTGAGAGCCACTGAGAGCCACCCTGTCAGCATGGAGCCGTCCCGTTGCAACCAAGGGGACGAGGGAAGGAAGCGCAAGCTCGATGCCTCGAACAACGAAGGATCGCCCGACGCCAGTGACGATATGGATTTGAAGGCCTTCCTCGACAAGCACTCGGAGCAGATGCGACGCATGCAATCCCAAATCGACGGGCTGGTGGCCATCAATAGCACATTACAAGCTAGGCTCGACGGCCACAACGAGAGTCGAGCCCAAGAAGTCGACGAGCTCAGAGAGAAGTGTGATGTGCTTGAATCGAGGTGCAGTTCCCTGGAAAGATCCATCCAGGTGCTGAGGAAGGACGTCAGCTGGACGTACTCTGCCCCTTCCATCCCGCGAAGCCATTGGATTGAGCAGGGACACGGCGAGGAATACGCTGACAATATGGAACGATGTCGCAAGCGCACCATAGAAGAGGTGGAGCGCATTAGGAACGGAGAAGACCTAATCTTCTTGTGCGAATCCTTGGATTACGAGGACCAAATGGCAGTCCTACACGACGATGCACTGCTGCCTCACTTCAAGGAACTAGCAGACGCCATTCAACTGTCAAATGGCATTGAACGAATCAATATTGATACTATCGAACTGCATCCATCTTCGCTCGGTATCCTGTGTCCTGCGATGGAGGGAAAAGTGACAGTAATTGACATGCGCTACGTAAGATTTCCTGGCCAAGATGTTGTAGAATGTTATGAGATTCTCGCAACATCGATCAGGCGCAATCATGCATTGGAGATACTGGTATGGATTGGCAATCAGATTCCGTCAGATGAGCAAGCTGATCTGCTGATCAAGTCAATCATAGACAATCGGTCAATTAAGAACGTATACCTGGGAAACTGCTTCAATCAGGGCGGCGCCAATGGATGCAGAGCGTTGGCGACTTTAATGGCGAGTGGAAGACCTTTTCGAGAACTTGACTTTAGTGAAAACGGTCTATCCGGAATTGATAATGCGGCAGCCGCACTGGCTACGAACCCGCAACTAGATCGATTGATGATTTGTGACAACGAGCTCAATGACAGAGATGCCGAATTGATTGCTGAGGCCCTGAAGCAGAACACAAACCTTAAAGTGTTGACTCTGAGAGGTAGTAACATCACTTCCGGCGGACTTGAAAACATTGAAACAGCAATCTACGACCCTTCAAGCTTGAATGCAATTGAATATTGCAACCATACATGCTCTGTTGATTGCTTGGAGTACGTGGAGGGAAATAAAAATGGCACGCCGCGGCAGCGTCGGAATCGAAAATTGTTCAAGCTACTGTCAACACGACACTTGGACGGCAGCAATGCCCGCCACTTGAACGCAGAGTTGGGGGAGGAGAAATACACAATCAAGCTTGTGCCGGAGGTGCTTCATTGCATCAAACGCTATTCAAGTGACCGAACGGCAGATTTATCTACGTCCCTTTCAATTACCTACGAACTGATCAAATCTTGGATGATTCCCGAACTATTCGAGCACCATTGACATCATCGCGGAGGAAATCGAAACATGAAGATGGATAAATTCACAGTGAACCATGATCTCTAGCCATCTTGTGTGATTATCATTTGATCGTCTATCGCTCGTTCAGCTGGGCTAGTAGGTGATCTGCCGCGTCCATCCTTGACAGCGCCGAGCCATCCATCCTTGGTGTGTAGTACGAGACCATGTCCCCCGCCTGATATAGTGCCAGCTCGTCCGTCCCCAGCATGCCCTTTGAAGACTCGCCAGTGCGCCCTCCTCGCCAAGTATTCCGCTGCCCGTCGCATTCGATATCCTCGAACACTCTCAGCGGTCGGGACCAGACACCGACTCTCCCGTCTTGAGATCCTGCATCGAAGAAGTCTCCTCAATCCGGAGTGATCAGTCTTCATGCCCGGCTTGAAGCGGCCGAAGCTCGTGGCGCCGAACAGCTCGTCGACGGCCGCTCAAACGCAATAATGGCCGTCAAGAGGTGATCTTGGGAGGAACCACGTCGAAGCCAATCTCGCTGTCGCCTAGGACGTGTCTCCTTGACTAATTCTTTTTAGCCAGACTGGCCGTATAGTTCCCACCTTTTCGTGCGCAGTGCACATGAACGACGGAGCACGATATTTTCATCATCGCCGGCTTGTACCTCGCAGGCTCTGTATCCCGCCCGCTGTCACGGACAGCGGAGAGGAGGACGGCAGGCCGGAACAACTCGCGATGGCGGTCCTCCAACGCGCGCCGTTCGAGGTGTGGACGTCACCCATTACTCCACTTTTGTCGATCCACTCTTCTGCCAGCCGTTTGAACTCGAAGTGTTGGCCAAGAT
>JAAMXK010000357.1:0-10195 GCA_019693575.1 Thalassiosira oceanica | reverse complement strand
ATTCAGGGTCGTTCTTGTCTGGGTGGTACTGCAAGGCTAACATCCTGTAGGCTGTCTTCACGTCCTCCATTTCAGTTGCGTCAAGTCCAAGTCCGAGCACTCCGAATGAATCAAAGAGGTTCCGTCCGACACCTTCTGGGTCCGATTGTCTGCTGGTAAGTTCTTCTTCTCTGCTAGCTCGGGGTGATGGTCGTCTGCCTGTTCTTCCTTGCCGTGGGACGGATTGCTCCCGTCTTTGGCTAGATGAGTTAGACTGACTATTTGCACCTCTATTGCTGCTATCCCTGCTTCCCCAGTTTGGTCTAGTTGGGAGTTCGCGTTGCGGGTCTAGCATGCATTGAATGAGTTCCTTCCAAATTGAAGCATCTTGAGCATACTTAATCCAATCCTGAAGCCTGCCAGTGGCATCAATATTGACATACTCGATTCTCTTGAACATCAACTGTAGGTTGCTGACAAGAGAGTCTTTGTTGTGTAATTGAGGCCGTCCTGAAGATTGCCTGTGTTTGCAACAAGCTGTGATCATGATTCTGGTTGGTAGGTTTGGAGTTTTATTCCTGACTGCTTTTCCAATGAAGGACAGTTGGCGCACTGCAATCGTTGTCCTAATGTTGGGAATACCATAGAACATCTTGAGGGTATCCTCCCTCTTGATGTGGTCATCCTTGACTTGCGTCATACTGATGTTGAGTATGTTCCAGATACTTCGCTGAAGGAACGACTCTAGCTTGACGTAGTGATCTTCTCGAAGTGACCAGGTCTCACATCCCCATAATATTAGATTGAGCGGGATTGCTATGAAGATAAGGTGCTTGGTGACTGTAGGTAGGTATCGATGTGTTTGTTATTGAAGAAGTGCTTGAGAGCACCCATGGCTTGGCCCGCCTTCTTGATGCGAAGGTTGATATCGAAGTCGTCCCGAAGGTTGTACGAGATAAATGAACCGGTGCATGGTGAAGGTGACGAAGCCATCCTTGACCGTAATTGGTTGGGTTTGGTCAAGGCTGAAATAACGAGTCTACTCAAGCTCAGCTTTCTTCTTGGCCCGCTCCACGGTGGCCTCTCTCCACTCTCTCCACAAAGGCTTGTGTATCTCAACAGGCGCATTCTCAGCAACAGGCACACTTTGGACAATGAATCCGTTGAACGGCTCGTTGGCGAGTGCGGGCGTGTTCTTCTTCTTGCTGAAGAAGGATGGTCTAGGAAAGAGACACATTCCGTCTTGGAGGCTGTCTCCTTGCCATTCACCCTCCTTCTGATATGCATCTCCAATCCAAAGCGAGCAAAGTGGTCATAGATAACTTCGCATCCGAGGGCTAGTTGTTCCCTTGAGTTAAAAGGAAACGCTCCGTCATCAACATATAGGCATTGGAATACTGACAGGATATCGAGTTTGGACGATGAGAACTGTTTTGGCGTGTGGCCTCTGACAATGCCAATTCCATTTTCGAAGTCCTCTTCTGACGCGCGAACGATTGCATCTTCTCTAGTCCCATTGATTCCCAGATGGCTTCGAGTGAGTCCGCGAGTCCGCGAAGGCTCATGAGGAAGAGGAATAGAACTGGTGCCATATTGTCTCCTTGTCTTACTCCAACCTCTTGAAGTATCTTCTACATCTTTTCTTGCCGTTCTTCAAGACTACCGTGAGATCGGTATACATGCGCTCAATAACCTTGCATAGGTGCGGGGGTGCTCCATACCTCGCGAGGATGGCATGCAATGTACCATGGTGTGAGAACATTATGTTACAGGCCAGGGCGCTGCCTAGCACAGGGTCTATCCTACACTAAGACTAAACGTTCCCCTCAGTAGCGGCGTATCATTACTCCAAGAGAAATTCTCGCTGCTGTCCTGAGATAGATCCATGTAAAAATTATGAGATCAATGTATCATCTTCATTGTCATCTCCAGCCCTCGCGTTAGCAGTGAAGAGATGGAAACCACGCAATAGGTATATCTTCAAAAATAAAAAAATTAAATTATTGTATCCAAAAATCTACGACGACAGACCTGACCGCAAGTAATCCCTGCCAGCATTGCCACTGGTGGGCAGCCATACCGCAGTGGTGAAGTGACGTGTCTCAAAGAGAGCATGGGCAGGCGTGGAGCCTACGATCATCGAGTGTCACAGGAAGGGCCGTTCGTTCCACTTAACTGCTGCCGCAGCAAGCAGACTTACTCGGACTCCCTCCTGAGATGCAAGTTGTGGCCAACCAACAAGAGCACGACAGCGCAAAGCAGTGAAAACCACCAAGCTAATCGGCGCGTCGAACCAAGTAGTTCAAAAGGCAGCTGATGAACCTGTCACGTTTCTCCCCTCCTGAAGGAAGCTGTTTGGTGAACAAGTCAGCCACATTGTAGTTCGTGTTGATGTAGCCCGTCCTCCATTCGTCCAGAGCGCATCCCTCTCGGAGAAAACAATAGGCGATCACAGCAGACTTCTTCTTCAGGACCGAACCAGGGTTCGACGTGTTGGCAAGGACCCACTGGTTATCGCCAAGCACGTAAGCTGGTTCTGACACCGGCATGCCCACCATCCGAAGCTTGTATCGAAGACCACATACATATCTCTGTTGGAGATCGGGGATAGGGAATGCGCGAGCAAAGCGAGCACACACCCTCCAAACAACGGAGCGAAGCGACGATTCACTGAGTGATGTTGGATGCCTTTTGGCTTCTAAAAAATGTCTTAGATGTTAGAGCTGAAGATCGTATCAGTAATCTATTCTACTCGGCACAACGGCACGGCAGGGTCATGCAATGTACCATGGTGTAAGAACATCGGATAGCTCCGCAAATCTCAACTGGGATCACTTTAGTCGAGCGCCAAGGTCTGATAAACTGTTGGAGATCGGGGCGATTGGGGAGAGGGTATGCTCCAGACTACAACGGCACGGCAGGGTTATGCAATCATCAAGATAATAAAAGGAGACATGCGGGTCTGTCCTTATGGTCACTTTTGTGGGTTCGAATCTCCGCCTGAGCCGTGGACAGCTTAGTGGCAGTGGATGCCGGTGGACGTGGATGGCTTGGGCAGGAGAGGAAAGTAGAGGCTTGGTGGCCGTGATGGCTTGGGCGCCTTGGGCAGAGGACGTGGGATTAGGGACTGGAAGTTGGGAGCAGAGGAATGGTTTGGTGGCCGCGATGGCTTGGAGGCCGCGATGGCTTCTGCGCCTTGGGCAGAGGACGTGGGATTAGGGACGGTGGTAGTGGATGTGACGAATTGGGCAGAGGACTCGGACGGCTTGGTGACAAAGGAAAATGACTTGGTGGGTGCCGATGGCTTGGGCAGAGCTAGAGGAGGACGCTGACTTGGACGGCTTGGTCGTTTGGGCAGAAGATGGACGGCTTTGGTTGCATGGCAGAGGAAGGACGAAATGACCAATGACGTGGAAGGCTTGGTTGCGGATGACATGATGGGTTCAGATCCCCGCCTGCTGTGATGAGTTGTTTCCTCTTTGGGGGTTCAATCCTCGCCTATCGTTCGCTTATGCCCCGGCCGACCGACCGTTGCGTCTTTTCCTCTCGAATCTCACTCGACGACTTGCAAAAGAGAGATGCAGCAGACGTCAACGGCTACGGTATGGGGATCATAGCGGATGGATGGGACCTCGGCATCGACGGCCCCCTATGGGAGGGGTTACCTCTCGAAAAAAATGGCGGTAGCTACAAAATCGAGCGATCGCGAGATCAAAACAAAACAACCATGACCGACCGAGAAGATTCCACCCTGGACATCAGCATACCTCTCGGCCAGACTCAATCTCGGCTCTTGATATCGCAGAGAGACGTCAACGTGTGCGGTGGTGCGGATCGACGCGACCAGAGTTCGCAAAATCAAATACCGTAGATGTGGGTATTTTGCTAGCTAGAGTACGTTACATCGTGCGAACTAGACCATTACCGCCCTCAACTCCAAGCAGTCCGACACCAGCCAAGAGATAAGTTCAAGAAAGGAAGAAATATTTCTGACTTCAATGCTGCTGCGCGGGAACGAGAGCTAGCTCTGCTCGTACGACGCGTCAAGTTTGGCGCGAGAAAGGCCAAACAACTCGGGGTCGGCACATAGCTCTTCTATGGTTATCTTCCGCCGAGACAAGATTCAACAGGCTCAACAACAACACGGGATCGTGGTTAGCAGAGAAGCTCGGCAAGTCTCCGTTCCATGCCAATGTCCTTGCTGCCATCGCCAAGCCTTCATTTTTGCAATTGCCGTTCTTCTCACAAATACCTAAGAACCATTTTATTGCCAGAATAATAGTGGCCAGGGGGGCCGTGAGATAAAGGCGGCAAAACCCCCCTGCGCAGCGCGGCGCGGCAGCCAGCTTCCGCGATCCGCTCGCGGCCTACCTACACTGTACTAGCAGCGCTCGCATCGCTGGCGTGCGTTGTCGTTACTGCTGGCGGCTCGTCTCGTGGACTCGTGGCCGTTGGCGCGGTGCGTCCCTTTCTTTAGTTCGAAAACATTCCATCCGTGATTTGTGTTTATTAAAGACTGGAGTCATCCGGCTCTGCTACTCCGCTACTCCGAGCCCTCAGCGTGCAAGGTTGGCGGGCGAGCATTCTGATACAACATTCCCTCGCTCGCGCGCCTTCCGTCCATACTTATCAAATACCAAGTCGGCCGATGGCTCGCTGTCGATCCCCCGCTCTGTTTCGCCGTCCGTCGGCTTCCGCCGTTGTAATCGTCGGTCTACGGGCGGACATCACACTGCAGACGTGCACGCATCTCAACGTCCCCAGGTCCCCGACGCCGCGCGCAATTCTCTCTCTCTTTTTCCGGACTCGTCCGCCGCCATCCTCACAGGCTTTGACACATCTGGCGTTAACCAGTGAGGTGGTTGGTGGCCGTCGTTCCGATCGAGGTCAGAGGAAATGGAGCACCGTGGTCCGAGGGAATGCCGTCGGAGGAGTACTCTCGAGACCCCCGACGGAAGTCCGGCGCGTTCTTCTGTGGCCCTAGCCGGCAAACGCAAGAGGGACGGGGAGGCTTGCGAGCGGACGGGCGATGTGGGTAGCGTGGGGAAGTGCGACGGAAGTGCGACGGAAGTAGATCCGACATTGACCGTCTTCCGGTGCGCAAGCCCGTGAGCGAATACACTTCCGAAGATGTTCGCGAATTGGAGGAGATACTGACGTCCAATGTTCCCAGCGCCGGGGAGGTACCATCCGGGTATGCGAGACTGATGGCCATCTCGGAAGGCGGGTCGAGCAGACTCAAAATGCAGGTGTATAGGGGACGGACACAGAAGCCCGATCCGATGCTGGCACAAATCTCCACAATGTCATCAAGAGGGACAAAATGCCTCTCGTAGCGGTTTGTCTGGACGGCGACGAGACGGGGGAGTGGATTAGCTGTGTCCTAGG
Source organism: Thalassiosira oceanica (assembly GCA_019693575.1). Taxonomy (NCBI): domain Eukaryota; phylum Bacillariophyta; class Thalassiosirophyceae; order Thalassiosirales; family Thalassiosiraceae; genus Thalassiosira; species Thalassiosira oceanica. The sequence goes on along the minus strand of JAAMXK010000357.1, from coordinate 4,828 downwards.
CTTCCTCCATCCGCGCCTGATTCTGCTGCAGGTAAGGCCACGGCGTTGCAAAAACGAGTGTGATACTGGTATTGAATCTTTGCATGTTTTGTATATTTATTATTGAACGAATTGAAAGCAAATGAATATAGCTAGGTGCCCGTCTCGTACTGGGCCCGTGACACTGCCTGAGCCTCCCTCATCGCCTCGAGGGCCGCGCTCCTGTTCCATCTCTGAGGCGATCCCTCCTCTCCCGTCCTGAAACCGCCGAAGTAGTACCCGACGTACCTGTCTTTCTTCAGGTTCGAGACGTAAGCCAGGGCCCCCCTTCCCTCGTCCTTCTTCAGTAGTATCCGAATGTCATCTTTCCTGCGCACCCTGGAAAGCGCCACGTAGAGGGCCTCCCAAGACAGCCGCAGGACCGAGCACGGGTGTTCGGACAGCGACAGGATGAGCCGTCGGATGGTCCTTCCCTGCGCCTTGTGCACGGTCATGGCGAACCCGAGTTCGAGCGGGAATGTGTCCTTGAGCGTCGCAGTGCTCGGGCGAGATGGCCCGCAATTGCTACTACGAGACCCGAAGCCCCTCACGTATTCCAGCTTCTGTTGGATTTGGCTCTCTGGCCCGACCGGAATGACGACCCGCCCGTGTCCCTCCTCCTCCCCGGCCCCGTCTCCCGGTTGGATCCTGCCGTGACTCCACTCGCGACGTAGCCGGCGGTTGAGCTCCCTCGTGACCTCGTCGTCCCCGTCAACGTCGGGAAAGACCTCCACGTTGATCATCTCGGGAGGGTCCTTCAGCGTGATGACCCCCCCGGGCCCGACCTTGCCCGCCTGCTCCATCACGTCCTTCTCCGCCTTGTCGCTCCCCAGGGAGATGGAGTGGTACCGGATCATTGTTCCGTTGGCGAGCCGGACGTCAATGTTGACGTTCTTGTTCATGTAGCCCAGCGCCCCCTCGACGTAGTACTCCCAGAAGCACGGCTCCCTCCTGATGGTGTTCTCCCGCTGTTTCTCTTTCGATGGTTGTCCCTGCCATCCCTTCATCGTCCTCCTCCATCGGATGACCTGCGTGCCCGTCTCTCTTGCGAATCTTTTTGCCTGCTCGAAGTTGATTACGTGCCGCTCCCGGTTCCCGGCGGTCTACCCGTGCGCGTGCGGAGGCCGGCGTGCGGAGTCCGACGGTCGGCGAAGAAGTGCAGAGTTTTGCAGAGGAGGACGTTAGAGAGGAAGGAGGCGAAGCCCGACGCAACGGCGGCGTGGCCGGTCTGGGTCCGTCTCCGGTCCCGGTTTGAACTCACCAGGACGGTGGCGAATCTGAAGTCCTCGTCGCCGCCGGCTCCCTCTCCGAGTAGCTTGTAGCTGTCGAGGTCTTCACACTCGAGCCTTTCTCCCCGGCTAATCTTGGCGAGGAGGTTCGTGTGGTCCGCGTCCAGCGACCTGTGCTGCTGATCCAGTCGCATGTGCCTGGCCCTCTTGAACATCTCGAGCCCCATCCCTCCGATTTTAGTCACCTGGTGCCCGTCCTCGCGCAGGGTGTGCTTCTTGACCTTCTTGTCCAGTCCCGCCTCCCGCCTCATGATGGTCGCCGGGATGGTGCAGGAGGCGCCCACCGGCTTCATCTGGTCGAAGTCCCCGAGCATTATGAGAGCTAGGCCCCCGAATGGCTTCGTCCAGCACTGGGTAGCCTCCTGGAGTCTATAGTTTAGGTACCCCAGGACCTCGGGCTTCACCGTCGATATCTCGTCGAATATGACGCAAGAGATCTTTTCGGGGTTGAACTTCTGGTTGAACTGGGAGAGCCGGTCTGTCTTCCACCGCCTGGACTTCTCCCGGGACTTCTTGTCGAACTCCGTCGGTATGTCCATGAGGGAGCAGGCGCTGTACCCGTCGATTCCCACCGCGGCGATGCCGATGTACGCCATCCTCACCTGATCTCCGGCGTCCATCTCCTTGGCCAGTCCCGCCAGAGTGTGGACGACGTAGGACTTCCCGACCCCCGGTCCGCCGGTGATGAGGAGCACCGGAGCCTCGTAGCTCCCGTCCTTCGCCGTGCCGTCGTTGAGGGCGTCGAAATGGGACCTCATCGTGTCGACGACGCTCCTCTGGTCCGCGGACATGTTCCTGGAGGCGAGATAGCGGTCGGCGTTCTCGTTGCGGATCCGCTTGGCCGTGTCTGCCTCGAGGTGCTGAGGACCGCGCCGCGACGCCATCCTGCCTACGCTGGCGCCCCTGTTGTCGCTGTCGCTGTCGCTGTCCCCTTCCGGGAGGCTGTCGTCGTCCTCACCGTCGTCCGAGCTGGACGGCGAATCCTCGTCCCGTCGTGGGTCTGTGTCCGCCGCAGTCTCTTCCGCCCCGTGATCGTCCCTCTTCCTCTTCGCCTTCTTGAGTTTCGACGCGATGGCTGGTTCGCTCGTTGCGAGTCGCACGGACGGCCCCCCGTGGCGGACCTTCCCGCCGGGCGGACGGGGGGACGGCCGAGTCAGGCCGCTGTGGTAGCCGCCCAGTCTCTCCTTGATTCCGTCCGAGAAGAAAACAGTAGATACTATCTCCGTCTGCTTTTTCAGCGACAGCTCCTGGGCCTCCCGTTCCTCGTCGTGCTCTTCGAAGAAGTTGTCGAACTTCTTCCCCGCGGCCCCGTCGTCCCGGCCGAGGCTATTTTTGTATTCCGCCTGCTGGTCCTTGTTCCACATGTCTCGATCTTTTCCCCGGAGGTCGGCAAGCATCTTCCGGTGTTTGACCTTGGACTTCCACGAGTGGGCCACGCACTCCATCCTCTCGAGCCGGAGCTTATCTATTTGCAGGTCGCTGTCCCTTAGCATACGAACGTACCCGACGAATGCCTCCCAGTCGTACTCTTCTCTGTTCCCTAGGAATGCTTTCCCCCCGAAGTTGCGTTTCTCGGGTCGGAACAGGGTGAGGTAGTAGAGTCCGTACTTGTTCGCTTTCTTGCGCCACGATTCGTGCTTCTTGGACTTGTTCGCGGGGGGCTCGGGGCCTGGGTGCGTGGGGGGGCCCTTGAAGAACTTGAGCGTGCAGTGCTTCGATCGGAGGACCTGGATGTGGCTCTCCCTCAGGGCGAAGCCCTCTGCGAAGGGGAACCTTCCGTTGGACTTCCTGCCTCGTTTAACCGGCGCATGATGTCCTCAAAGCCCTCATTGTGGCCCAGACTAAAACCCTAATTGATCAAGGCTGCGAACCAGACGCGGCCATGGACAAAGCAGAGAAGATGTGGGCGAATACTACAGTTCTCGTCGAAGCAGGCTATCCCGAGGGCCACTTTGAAGATTTAAACAGACTGTGCAAACTGGAGGGATATGCACTCGCTGCTAAGAAAGTCAAGTTCGTCAAGATTGAGCGCACGGACGTCAAGCTCTTCGACGAAATAGGAAGCATGGAAATCCTCTGTGCCACGCTTCGGAACTTCATGGGACGCCGTCTTAAATTGCTTTTCATGGGGAATGAGGATGGGGAGGTCCTGTTGGACGTTGACGTGCATTCCGAACTGTACAACAACTGCCATTACAATGCAAGCTGCGTGTCGACGGCCGTCAAATCACCCGTCTATGAGCTGGATGCCCCCATGGTACTCCAATCGCGCCCCAAGAAGGGAGAGATTGACGAAACCACCGGGGAGCCTGAACTGATTGCAGTCGATCCCGAAACTACTTCACTCCGAGAGATCCTTAGCACGTTCACACTTTCGCCTTCGCCATCTGGTACAACCAGGTTCCTAGTTCAGGCCGTCCTTACGGGTGGAGGGTCCAGAGTCCTCCTGACCTACGTCAAGACGGAAGAACACAAGGCCGTGATCAAACTCCTTGTTGAGAATGCACCTGGATATATTTTCTTTGAGCTTATTAAGAAGTATGAAGTTCTCCCAGTGTATGCAGCCCTCCTCACCTGGTTTGGTAAGGCCCCAGTCACGGCCTCGCTTAATCGGACGAGCCATGACGGAGACTCCATCGTTACGAATGACTCCAGGTCCAGCCAAGCCGGTACGCAATCTGAGGTTGCATTCCTTCTCGACCAGGGTATCCAAAATGTGATGCAAAACGACGAACGCCTCATGGAGTTCGACCCAGACACGAATAGTCTTGGTACCGTCCTCCCACTAGGCCAGGAGTACTGGTCCGGGGACCAGCTTCCTTTCAAGCTTAATACTCTGGCAAGCGACATCGTGGAGGACGCCCGGGCTGCCAATGCTAATGTTGACGACGCCACACATGATGGACGCAAACGTGACCGTAGCGATGGATCCGAGAAGGGGGAAGACTCAGATACAGACATGCAGCAATAGGTTATCATGTGTAAGGAGAAGAGGTGCCCCGCTCGGGCCACGGAGCAGGGGCGTAACCCAACTATTAGTGGCACGCTGCACCAACTGCAGCATAAGATCGACAAGCACACCGGCAACAACATTCACTATCATGCTCATATCACCACAAGCACAGTCAACCCCGATAACGCCAGCGGATACCAAGTGCAGTTTTGCACTACGCCTGCATTGGCGATGGACAAAGAAGATATACTAGGGTCGCAAATAAGAAATAATAGATCTAATGTCTTGCCTACTCGTTTTCCGCATCTCGAAGGTCAGAGTTTTTCCTCATTCCCAGCCATGCAGCACGAGAAAAATTGGACGCAGACAATTACCAGCATACTTTCGGCTTGCGACGGGGTTGCGAGAATCTACGACGCGAACAGAGGTGCTTCGGACAGCACTCGACTGACGGGCGAGTTCAACCTTGGCATTGTCGGGGGCACGACGAACGGCGGCATCGACAGTGAGCGCTCTATATATTTGCCGAGCGGTTCTATCATGAGGTGGACCAGCCGACCCTCGTACT
>JAAMXK010000329.1:0-12231 GCA_019693575.1 Thalassiosira oceanica | reverse complement strand
GGTACAAAAAAGGCGACAAAACAATGGGCAACGCCGGAAAGTTGTCCCTTTATCTAATTAGATTAGGTTTGCTGTCATTGCAGTCATTGCAGGGGAGCCCAGCCAGGGCCTTTTTTCTGAGTGGGTGGTGGCTCATGCCCTCTTACCTACGACCTACGATACAAACATCATCAAAAGACTCCACGCCGAGGCACCTTTTGGCCCCGCTGGCGATGATAACCGGCGCCGATACAAAATGACGTCACGAATCGTAGGGCATCTATCGGCCTTGTCACGGCCGTTGGCTGTGCCGAGCAGTCCGCGGGCGGCCTCCGGCGGCCCCCAGAAAGCCTCGCTTTCATTGCTTCAGGCTTCAAGGTCTACTATCTCTCTACCTATACTATGCATGCTCGTCGAGTAGAGCCAACGGACTTCCAACATTGAATCTCCGCAACTTCGATGGTGTACAAAAGATCCAAAGATATGGGCACTAACGGCCGGAATCCCGGGATTAGTGCCCACCACTGGCGTCGGCAAAGACGGATATCAAAGACCTTATGTCCCGGATGGTGGTGAATTTCTTCCTACCCCAGGCCGATACCGGTCCCCACCGTGTTGATACGCATCCAGTTCAACAACAGGCAGAGAGGCGTGCCGCCTACCACCTTTGAGAGGTGACAGAGACACATGATGCTGCGACACCATCATTGATCGGGTGCCCTGCGCTTCCAGGCCGAGGCACGACTGTCGTCATGCAGGCAGAAGCATGCCCGAAGACGACCGATGCCAGCTCATCTCTGTGATCTAAAGGCCAGGCAGAGGGGCATCGGCAGCAGCGGGCGTGTTTGGACACATATACCTTAGGTTTGGATTTTGACAGTGGATAGTCTAGGTAAGGGTTCGTGGTTCGTATCTTGCAGCTGAAATCTGAGCCATCTAGCCATCTAGCAGCCTGGCGGCTCACCCCAAATCCAACGTGTTTATGGAGCCGCCATCATGGACCCCTTCCAAGTCTATCGGCCTGTTCATTCACATCTACTCTCCCTTCCTATACCCATTGACAGTGGAAGAACACCATGAACACCAACGTCCACCTCAACTTCCATCGCCGCCGCACGCAGCACCCCATTGTTCAGCTGAAATCTGAGCGATCTAGCAGCCTGGCTCACCCCAAATCCAACACGTTCATGGAGCCGTGGACCCCTTCCAAGTCTATAGGCATGTTCATTCACATCTGTCCTCCCTTCCGTCCCTTCCTATACCCATAGACAGGCAGTGGAAGAACACCATGAACAAAGACGGCCACCTCGTTTTCCATTGCAGCACCCCATCATTCAGCTGAAATCTGAGCCATCTCGCAGCCTGGACTGGCTCACCCCAACCAAATCCAACGTGTTTATGGAGCCGCCATCATGGACCCCTTCCAAGTCTATAGGCCTGTTCATTCACATCTGTCCTCCCTTCGCATACCCATAGACAGTGGAAGAACACCATGAACACAAACGGCAACCTCAACTTCCATCGCCGAAGCACCCCATTGTATTGTTTAGCTGCTTGCACCGTTCAGTTCAGTAGATCATGTCAGGAGTGGAATGCTCACTGGGCCCCATCGCCCATCGCCGCAACTGGTTAAATGCGGACGAGCAAAAAGGTTGGATGCGAGAAGACATGTGTCGAGTGCGGCCGTCACAAAAGCCTCTCGAGTCTTGGATTGGGCCTACACTCTACACCACAAGTCTACGCCTACGCCAACAGTGTGACCGTGGTTGATCCCGTCCAGGTGGATGGAGAGGAGGGACAACTTCGAGATTGCCCCTGCCAGCACACTCAGCGCACAATGCCGGTGATTTCAAGTCGCCCCCCTGACGAGGGGGACGCAGGGCGCTTGTCCATCTCAACAAGGACAGCGTTCTTTTACTACTTCCGACAGGGATTAGTTTTCAGCTGACGTGCTTCACCGTCCTCGTGGATGGACGGACGGACTGAAACCCCTTCGGGGGCAAACCCGGCAACAACAATGGAGGCCCCCGGCGGGACCAACACAAGGGCGAGCTGTGTTGGTTTCGGCCCGCCCAGTCCGGGGGCCCCTTTCCTTGTGCTGGGGCCCCTTCCATTGAAGTGGACTAACGGTCAGGCAAGAAGGATGGACATACTCTTAGACTACCCCAAACGAAGAAATGAAACTAGATTGCCAGGACCTGTCAGGATTGGTTCTGACTCGCTGTCGACTGTTTAAGTGTTTATGTGATTATATGTTAAGTGTGAGTTTTTATGTCTGTGGGAAGTCTTCAGTTCCACTAGAAATTCTATCAGTCTTCTTGCACTCCATGACGAGGAGGACAATTGAGACCTCTCTTTTGCCACACATACTCCGAGACGGAGTTTTGATGTGTGTGGTCTCTTTCGTTTGTATAAAAATGTATTTGCATCTCAATACTACCTTCATTGCACCAGAGCCGGCCGATTACCCTGATGCTCTTTTGAATAGCCACTCATTGATTCCATCCCACACACTGTGCAGGTTACTCAGTTGTAGCCTAGTTGTATAGATTTGACAAGATTTGACAAAGTTTGACAAAGTTTGACCCCCCAACTGCATAGGTTTTATTATGGCACTTAAGTAAACCTATTCAGTTGGGAATCAACTGTTCAAATCTATGCAACGATGGCATAAATGGAAAGATCTTGATCTCAGCTTTCAGAAAAGTATAGTGTTGTGGGAAAATTTCAAATATTGAAGGAACAGTGACTGCTCAAATTAATGCAGTACACTGCATAGCTATGCAGTGAACTGCATGATAGCAACGAGGCACTAGAGGATCAACGAAAAAGATCTATCTTGTTTTGACACAACTTTCCATTAATTCATGTATATACTTATTATTCACAAATAAACTTCATCTCCCTAACACGCTGTGAACCAAGGCCTGAACTTCTTTTTACTCTTACGCACTTTGCCTGTTCTTTTGCCCCGTCCTAGAAGTTTGAACCTTCCTCTAGATGATTGCGCCGCTGATTGGCCTGGATCGGCCGCGTCAGTTGGCCCTGAGCCGGCAGCTTCCCCATCCAGCTGCGAGTCCGCCGTGGTAGTAGGCACATCAACACCAAATAATTCAAGCCCCGCCGGCGATACAACGGTTGCAAGTGTCTTCAGAACTTGCTGCCGTCTCGACATGAGATGAGTAAACGTTTTCTCAGCGGCAGCTTGGTCATTCTTCCCTTGCCTCAGATCATTGAGACTATCTTCTATCTGAGAAAACTCCTCCATAGAAATCATATCCTGGATCGTGACATAGGTTGTCCACATCCCGCTTCCCGTCCCTTCTTGCTGTTCCTTGGTGCCCGCGGTGACTCTGCACAAGCTTGCGAACTGCCTATCAGGGTCGTACTCGCGAAAGATGAGTTCCATCTGCGTCACAGGGAGACTAGCAATTCTAGGATCCAATGGAGCAAGATCAATGTGTGCTAGCCCCAGGGCAGAAACCGAAAATGTACTTCTATTGCTGACGGAAATTGCGTCGCTCATTACGCTGAAGGATGATACCGACACATCATCTTGGTACGCGCTTAGATCTTCTTTTCTAAGGACCTGTTGCAGAGAAACAATTTCTTCAATCATGGCTCTAGTTCCGGTATTGTGTAGAAGTACGGGCTCAGTTTTGGGCCTGAAAAAGGTCTATAGAGTGAGAAATTTATTAAAGGACGCAATCGAAGTGCATCACATACCATGCTGAAGGGACGCTTCTCATACCCTCAATTCCAAGCAACTTTAGGAGGCCTACGAATTTGTCTTTTGCAAGGGCCTTCATTACAGCAATGTTGATGAAAGGCATTAAGACATTCATAATCAGCTTCGAGTTCGGTTCTAAAATGAATGGATATGCGCTTAATTGCTGCGGAGGACACATAGGCAGCATAGTCGCTTCGTCGACAAGATAAACATAACACTGATCGTCGAACAATTTGATCAGCTCAGAGGTATTCTGTCTGACGGCCTTTTTGGCCGCGCGCAGTGGGTCACGCATGTAAGTTCTGGCCTAGGAGTCATTGAACAGTATTAGTTGTCGTTGTTGAGGATTGGCGTGTGATCCCACGGTGGTCATTCATATCGGGATTTCAACTTGCTTGGGCTATCTCGACGTACCTTTGACTGGCTGCCGTCAAGAGAAAGCACTTCTTCCACTATCATGACATAGTTTCTCTCGATGCCCAATTCCTCAATAATTTCAGCCGCAATGAGAGAACAACTTTCGTTTCGCGCCCGTTTCAGCCATCCCTGAAGCTGCATCTTAAATGCATTGTTGTTTGGGCCACTCATCCGCTTGTTCATTCTGGCCCAGAATGAGAGCCTCGCTGTTGCTTTGTTTATCTCAAGGAGGGCTACCCCCATCTTCTCTGCCTGTAGTAGGATACTGGCGTAGGGTGGGGCTTCCATTCGTTGAGAGGATTTATTCCATTTAAGTGCATAGGGGAGGGCAACGAAACATGTTGGGAAGACTGGCTCGACGCCAAATGCAAACTTGCAATAATGTTCCATGGACTCTTCGAATAAAGTCGCCATGGATGTAGAAACACGATTGATATGGCATGTATTCTCTTCCAAAATTTGTAGCTCCTCATGCCTCTCCAAGTATCTCTCTGCATCAACTGATTCAGGGGAAAAATATGGATGATCAAGAATGGCAGCCATGGAGGGAGCTCGCTGATTTGACGGGGCTAGGATGGAATAGAGCAAGTCTTTGGCAAGAGGATCCTGGACATGCTCATTTATTATATCTTTCGCGGACGATGTATCCCAATTATGCAAGGCAGAAAATGTTCGAACTCCGAGAAGATTTCCATTGAAGGATGTATGCCATAGAGTGCCCCTTGAGTTGCATGCTGTTAAATTACACAGTATGGTCGAAATCACATCATTTGGATTTCAGACTCGCACCCACCTGCTAATTAGCTCGTAAAAGAAGCACCCCCAAGTCCAGACTGAACAAGAAATGAGAGAGTTAGTCGAGAAAAGGAACCCATGCGTCTCATCATCCTTAACTAACTTACTGTCCACACTTTCTGAGGGAGGCTTGACTTGGTAAGGTAGAACTGAAACATCCAGCGCTGGACTGTCATCTCTGTTTTCATAGAACTTGACCATATAAGCACACTTGTTCTTCTTGTCCACCCTAGGACGAATCACTTCCCACAATGACAAGTTCTCTTGCAGCCGAGCCCAAATCAAACAAAAGTCTGGGAGGGTTGCAATACTTGAAATCACCGGAGGAAGATCATGGAACATGATGGTCTCGAACAAAGTTGAGATTTCACCACGCCAGTCAGCGTTGCCGGCTGATGACCGGCGCACATAATCTGAAACTGCTTCCCTCTCACTTGGGGTGAGCACACAAAGAGCATCTGCGTCCCGCTTGACATGCGCCCAGTAGTCAAGGACGCGCTTCATGCTGTTGCCCTCGGTTAAACTTATTCGGGCGATCATTTCTGGAGGGAGAATGCTTGGGGATAATCGACACCTTGTGCCTCCGAGAGCATGCAGTCCTAACATAGAGAAAGATGGAATCACACTTCAGTCAAAACAATCGTCCGAAGTAGAGCACACAAGTCCCAAGGCCTTACCGTCAAATGACTTGACGAAAGAAGAACTTCCGAGATCTGATGCAAATGTCTTCCCTCCAACAAGAAGAATATTCTTCAACTGTAAGTTGTTGAATGCCAGCCCTTAGGGTGGCGGAATATGTTAGGGCAGACAGATGCACACTAATGAACTTTTCTCAAATTACCTTGTTCGTGAATACCACGCAACGTTTCAGCCATGTGTTTTGATATCCCACGAATCTGGGAACTGTCAAGGTCACCCCTGGCAAGGCATTCCACCAATGACGCATCAGCGCAAGGCATGATAAATCCACACTTGTAATCCAAGAGGCTCATCGAACCTGTGTGTAACTCATCTGCCAACCTCACACTCTCTTCGTCAAGTGAGAAGTCATGCAAAATTGGAACGAATCCGCTGGTAGAAGATACTTCGGTCAAGACATCACGGGCCTGCCTCTCAACCTCGAAGCTGTATACATTTTTCATGAATTTGATTGCTACGTCTCGCGTGCCATCATCTTGGACATTGTGTAGTCTGCAGAAGTCTTTAAATGCTGAAGATTTCACTCCTAGTTCCTTCAGGTCAGGGGCGCGTTCGACGTCCTTTTCTTGCGGGTCCAGTATGAGACTTTCGATTTCAGATATTGCAATGCCCTTGTTAAGACCAAGTCGATCTACAAACAATTCAAACGTGCTGATTTCGATCGAATTCGACTTGATTGCATATACACTCCCACAATCGTGCCTGGATGGCCGAGATTATTAGACGAAAGCCACGGAAGTCATCAAATCACAGGATTTCTTACGAATAGTCATCAATGTCCACTTCAGTGTCATCTAATAACTTTGTGATGGTTAAAAAAGTGTCGACTGCGCCCAGGTCTTTGGCCCTCAAGACAAGAGTCGAATCTGATTGGTACAACGGACTCGCGTCGACGAAGGCGTATCTGCCTAGGAAACTCAGACTCGTCTTGAAGATGACATTCACCCGCTGAGTTGAGCAGTCTTTCATCGGCATCCCCCGCGTTGGTTGACTGTTCGGATTTTCAATCTGTGTTAAATATCTCACGGCCTCAATCGGCAGTGAGCTTAAAATAGACGACACAGCATCTAAATTGCTGTCGTTTGAGCACATCCAACACCAGGCCAATGTGCTGACAACGCTGAGTTTGCATTGCACTGCCTCCGTTTTGATTTTGGAAGACAGTCGATCTATACCTAAATCGTTTCGATTATGCATGCGTGTCAGTGCAGAAAGCTAGCACACACGCATAATCGAGGAGACTCACGCATCTTGTCATCTCGATAGTAGGACTGTACATAACGATTAGCAGTGGACGCCTTAGCTACGTCTGGGTTGTACACAAAGAGCAAATCTGATCGCCGGTCAAAACTGAATAGAAGAAAGTGAAGCAGTTTAGTGGCAAACACAGTCATCACCTTCTCAGAGAAACGCACTTACTCGGACTCTACGTCTGGGTCTTTTGTGAACCCCTCCGCTCTGCGTCCCGTTTCAAAGATGTCTAGCGGGTATTCCGGGCGACACTTCTCTTTGATTTCCTTGTTCTCTTTCATTAATTGGCGGCGAGTCTTGCACCCTTCAGAGTATGCTGTTACGAGGGCCTGGTGACGAACGCATTTGAATCAGACCAGTTTTGTTGCCAAGAAGTCACAAAGCGAAGCCATGGATTGACTAACACACCTCTAGTATTGCATACTTCACCCTGAACTCTGCGGCAATGTGAAGCGGCAGGTTGACCCCCACGCTGCCTTCAAAGGTGCACACGCTCGAGCTGTGCATTATTGGGGTGAGTAATATTTCAACGGCGACCTGGTTTGCAGATCCACTTCGAACTAGCAGGTGAAGAGGAAGATCTCCCTTGTCTGATGGGTAGAAAGGTTAGAGTTAGGGGGTTTCTTTAAGTGAAATAGCCAATTCAAGACATACCTGTTCTTCGATAGCACGAGTCAGCATATGATTCGACCAGGAGAGCCAAAACACTTGATGGCGCTCCTGATGCACTTGCAATGTGTATTGGCAACCTCCCACGAGAATCTTTCAGGTGTAAGGCGTGAAGGCCAGAGTGCATCATCAGAGCCTGAATACAACTTAAATTTGGAATCTTTCTTGTGTCAAATGCTGAGTGCAATGCAGTCCTCCCCTCGCTGTCAGTATCCAGCAATGCAGCCGGGTTTGTCTCAATCAAACAGCGCAAAACACGCTCCTCTACCCCTGCATTGAGCGCGTAGTGGATTGGTAGGTCTTGTCCGAACCCTTCACAACGCTGTGGGTAAATTACATTCATAGCGCCAAGTTCCAGTTTCGCACTCACCTGAAGTCATCAAGCAAATGATCTGATCACGCAGATTCGCGCTTGAATTGTTCCCTTCTGATAACAAAGCATGAAGTGGATTGAGCCCGTTCCTATCAGATGTGAACACGACTTGCCTCACTTTGATATTTGACACAGTGAGGGTATGTTTGGTTGATCCATAACAATGAAAGCTGTACTCTCGATTCGGCACGTGATTGAAGATGACAGCAACGGGAAAAGCTTTCTGTGCGCCTGGCCCTCCTTTTGACTTCAGAGGAGGCGTTCTTCCACATAGTTTACCATCGCTGCCCACTATCCTTATTCCGCCCCCTATGATAGAAGATAAATTGAGGGATCACATGCATCCTGAAAGGTCATGTGCAAAAGCCAAGAACCTACCACTACAGGCGCTGCTGTCCATTTCCGTCCAGCCACGGTAAGATATATCTGCGGACACCATTACACTGTGGGTGCACTTTTGCACACATGGTATAGTGAAGTCCTGCCACTTCATTGAAAGCGTCTGTCCATCCTCTGCCTTAAAATCGTCACAATCAAACGAGCCGTGGCAATCTATTATCCCATTTTCTTTGATCTTGCGCAGCGATCTGGCGCCGTAAGCCCAGGCCTTCAGACAAGTAGCCGAGTAGGATAGAGCATCCCTCCCTGATAGAAAGGAGAGCACATGCCGATGAAAAATACGGATCTCCCCACCATCAAGTATGTGCTCTAGTGAGCCAGATGGCGCCCTAGCCATTGCTTCCTCTTTGACAGTGCGTCCGTTCGCAAGTTTGCACAAAGAAATACCACCAGGAGCAGATTCCGTTTTGATGACATTGAGTCTGGGAGTAACTGATTCGTCCAGTCCTTCCAAGACCCGGCCAACGAGAGTTCCAAAGTTTGGAAACCCTTTCCTTCTCGTTTTGGTGTAGTTGCGACAAAACATCATCCACACCGCTCCAGCTGTATCAGATATGAGATGGTGCGGACTTTCATTAATCTCCCTTTGTATCTGATCGACAAAACGAGACATTCGTGCTGCATCCTGGTAGTAGAAAATCCCATTCAACGCTCGCGCCTCGGTGAAGTGGCTGAAGAGAAGATCCGATCGCTTGAAGTAGGCGGTACTCAATTGAGGAAAGGATGCGTCAGATGCATTATTCACTTCATGACCTGCTCTTCCCTCCTCAAACAGCTCGATTGGAAGCATACCCATTCTGTCCGGATGGACCATGGAAGTAAGAGGTATTTGAATTGAAACAGGATAAACCCGACATAGTTTCTCAAGCAAATCGAACGAGACGCCGTGAATACAAGCCACGTGTATTGGCAGCACAATCGATGATGAGCTTGACTCGTCTTCCAGAGGAACTCCCGACGCAGAACAAGCAGATCGTGCTTCATTGATAGCATGCAGGGCAGCGTCAACCATCGGCGTGAGGAGTAACGAAATGGCCTCGCAATGGAAGTCAGCTGATAAAAATGCCGATGCATTTGTGACGTGACTCTTTGACCACAATTCGTCTTCTGAGGCAGAATGGCCGGACAGTTCCGCGGGAAGCATACAACGTTTATGAAACAGATGCACTGCGAGATCTCTACCGTGGTAGCCGCCCTCCGTCGAGTAAATATTTCCATCAGTCGCCACAGAATCACGATTCACGTCCCATGAGTAGGATGATGATGCGCTGTCTTCATCACATTCCGAAATTGGGAGGACAGGGGTCCAAGTACTGGGCGGGTAGGCTTGAATCAAGACCCTGATAATTGACAAGTCAACCCATTGACAGAGAGCGGCGCAATGTAGAGGCAATCTGCCGTTGCCATCATGCACGCGTAGACCGCAATTTGTCGCATATTCTACCAACTGTTTCACTTCGGTGACATCTTCTACACAAGTGTGTTCGTCAAAGATTCTATACACTTCGTTATCCCAGCGCCCAAGCATGGTCTCCACGGCAGCTAATTGTGTACCTGACCCCTTGCATGTGGGAATGTGGCTCGGAAGAACTGGGTGCTTGCTTTCAAATAGCGAGTGGAGCGGCGTCTGTTTCCATCTATTCATGGTTGCCACAGATTCTGGATGCGCTACCATCAGCATGTAGAGAACTAGCGGCAATTCATATGGAGAATCATCCACATCTTCCGTAAGACTTTCGTCGACTACCAGTTTAGAACTTCGCCACTTGCTCGCGATATGCAACGGAAGGTTGCCGGATCTATCCGGGATTCCGCATGCTTCTGGACAGGCCCTTAGCAAGAGAGATATCACCTGAACAGGAGCGTCGACGCATGCAATCATCAGAGGAGTCCATCTTCTGGGACCCACACGACTTATCAACTGGCTTTTCAATAAATCTATCCTTCCCTGGGACATGACATCGTCGTCAAACTTATCGGGCGGAGGGGTAGGTGGACGAGTATTGTGGATGGAGCTCACAGAGTCCTCTTCGCCAGCTCTGTTAGATGATGATATGCTTTCCTCAGAACCATTTTGATCGGACATTTGGGCCGTTGGTATTTGAATGGTATCGGTTCCCATCGAACCGGAACCTTCATGTTTTTGGATTCCGCCATAGCTGTATCGCAATTCATCCACGTACGAGCCCGACACGGTCGAGGAGCAAATGTCCGATGTCTGGTTTTCGGTTGCACTTGTATTTGATCTAGGTGCAAAGCTAGATGCGCCGTGGTGTTTTACTGCTTTTGTGTCGAGATAACTCGGCGACAGACTACTACCGTCTTCGTCCTCTTTTTTGCTTGGAGAGTCAACTACCGCAGCATCTCTTGCGGCGATACTTTCAATGTACAGTGCCACGAGCGCTGCGACCTCAGCCCACCTGGCTTGCTCGCAGAGAGTGTGCAATTCACTATCAAATTCTTCCATTGTTGTAAGTTTTCAGTTCCCAACCTGCAGAGAGCATGTGTGGGTATGTCCCTGGGCCCCTCTCTTGGCACCGAGCGAGAGCGAGGTTGGGCGAGGCTGTGGCGGCGGACCGACCGTCGGGCCCCGGAGTTGCCTCGCCTCTAACTTGGCGCTCCGTCGTGTGATTTGCCGCGAGCCGCAATCCACCAGCGGCCTGTGGTCTCCAACATTACATTTTTCTGTAATAGTGTGTGTACGGTGATGGCCGGGCTTCTCTCGCTGCCGCGCTCTGCCTGGCTTCTCTGGAAGAAACCCGAAATCGGGTCTGTCTCAACTCGTTCGTGGGTTCTCGCGCGCGCGCCTCTCGCGGCTTCTCGCGGCCGCGAACCACCCGAAAATCCGCGCAAACCCGCGGCCCGAGCCTCGCTGGAAGCGCGAAAATCCGCGAAAACCCGCGACCCCGTTTCGGTTTCTACTGCTCTCATCTTTATCGCCCGCCACTTTCGCCACAAGCGATTTGCGCTCCTATATGAGGTGAATCTCAGGTAACTTTATCATTACCTGATATTCAACTCACGAATCAGAGCAAACCGCTAATCACAGTTAGCCCTATCTCTAGCTTTCGTCCGTAACTTTTCCCTGTTGAATATCGCGCTCCAGAAGTTGCACCATCGAATTCTCCGTGCCATTTTACGTCTAAATCAATAGTCCGATGGTCTTCTACGACTACGATGCTCCCCAACATTTTGGTTCCCTCCCGCTCGGCCGATCTCCCGTGCTTTGTCCTTGTTAAAATTTGGTGCTCAAATTAAGCAAACCGCAAAAAATGAGCGGGAACCGGATGCAAATCGCTTATTGTCTTCGTCTGCCACGCACCGAAAAAATGCTACTTTACCTAACTTATGTAAGGTGCGTCAAGACGGATAGGGACCTGTCCGTGTATTGTAGCCGTAGGGACGTGATCAGATAGATCGTCGCCCACCCTATTTAGGGCCTTGGGGACCCTTACCCGCAGGCGGCTTGGTTCTCCAAGACCCTACAATTTTTCGCTGCAAACCATGGTCAGACCTGTAGGGTCTCTGCGAGAGTTGAGGCCCGCGTCTCGCGCACAGAATTTGTGTGAGGGGCAGGGACCCAACTCTTAGAGAGGCCCTAAATAGGGTGATCATCACTAGCAACATAAATCTAGAATGCTTTACGCTTGTCTCTAAGTCAACCCAAAATGATGCACAAAAATTTGCCGTTGCATCGGTTAGTTTGATAGATAACGTCGGCCGTAGAGCTATTGGAATAGCCCTACGGCCGCAGCACTTCATAGGGGATGTATTGGGGATGAATAATAGGTGCCATGGGCGTCGTCATCGGGCGACCCATCTGGCGACCAGGAGAGGCCATGAAGGAGCTCGACGACGACTCTCCCGATGAACTTTTTTCCTGTGTGACCCGCGCGCTGTAGGAACCGACCCGCGGCGC
>JAAMXK010000326.1:0-11041 GCA_019693575.1 Thalassiosira oceanica | reverse complement strand
AGCGTACTATTTGTACGGCGAAAACATACCACGGTCCGAGTTTTGAAACCGCACGGCCTTTATTCTCTAGATAGCTAGGATAGACATTTGGCTGTAAGTGGGTCTTTACTAGGAAGTTTGAGGCGCCATCACATTGAGTCGCATCTCGGCGCAAAAAGTGCAGCAGCGCAGCAGCAGCAGGCAGCAGCGCAGCAGCGATACGATACCAATTTCTTCGCCTCTTATTTACCGGTAGAGACTTCTAGAGACGACGATCATCCCTGTGTCCCTTATGACGTTGTTATTGCTCCATTGCTTTTTGTTTCTCTTCCAAGTGCAGGCGGGCTGGCTCGGGCTCTTCGATGAAAAGGAGGAAAAAGGTTTGCCTGGAGGCGAAAACAAGAACGCCGCACGGACACTGTCCTCGTTTGAAGACTATTCTCGCGGACTATCGAAAGATACGCCTGTAAATCCACTCGGAAGGCGTGATGTCGATGTTTCCGTAAAGACTGGATGGCCAACGACCGTCTTTAGTCCTCTCTGCGAGGCATGGTCGTACCTAGATGCCGGATCATCCGACAAAAACTCACTGTCTTGGAAGTATCTCGACGTTTTTGCCGATCTGGGCGGAAGCGAATCCCTTGACCGATGGATCGATGAGCCAAAAGATGAATATTCGTGGGGCGTCCACAATTCGAGCTTGTTAGCATTGGAAGTTGCCGCAAAGGTCGACATAGGAGCCCTTGATCACAATTTACTTCCTTTGGCGCTATCGCTTCGCGCGCACAGTCCACACTGCGAGATGCATAGATCACTGGCGAGAGATGCATCGATTTCTTTTGGTTTGTACAATACCAGCGAACCAGGCAACCTTCCTGACGCGTTCGCTATAATTTCGAAGACTGGGGTGGACGAAATAACCAACCAGACAAAAGTCATGGCAGCGCAGGTTGTGATGGATGGGGTGCTCGTGTCGAACGCCATTGAATCTTTGCATTCAATAGGCGATGATAGTCGACATATTGCTGCTGGCTATTCGAAGTTGCTCTTGCCCCTTTCAGACGAAATAGTGAACCCGGGCAGTGATAGCGACGGTGGCGCTTCTGCTGTCGTCTACGGTCAAGTCGGAACATCTGCATTCGCCTCGATGTACCAGTCATTCAAGAATTCCAATATAGCGTTCGTTGTGAGACATATGGGATACATTCAATATGAGGAAGATTCTCCGACTTCGCCCAGAGCATCCCAAACAAAACTTCAGGGTTATGGAGTGCGACTTGATATCCGCAATATCGAATACAAAGCATTCGATGAGCCCGACGATGGTAATGACGATTCTGATGTAGACTTGAGCGATGCGGGTCATGATCCGTCCGAAGCATCGAGGGACGAGTATTTGGCTGGGATCAATCTGCACAGAATCCTCCGAAGACTCGAGGCTGATGGTAGATTACCCTTAGATACAGATTTGAATGCGATGCAGACTGGCATTATCCAATCCCAGCGAGCCCAGCAGCGATACGAATCTATCATTCCACCAGCTTGGCAGAGGAGGCCACTATCGATGCAAGCGACAACGATTGTTCTTAGCTCGCCAGATCCACTTGGAACCCTTAAAGGGTTGTCCCAGAACCTTCCATCCATTGCGCACTTCCTTGCAAGTGTCCGTGTCCCACCCTCTCTGGAGAAGCTGGCTGAAGATGCAACCGCGTTAGCCAGTCGAGTTGGTGCTGTATCCCCCGGTTGGGGTGACGCCGCCTTCGGCTTGTATGTCAACAGCAACCCCGTTGACGTTGAGAGGCCGTCGTTCAATGTATTCCAGTTGCTCAGTGTAATTCGAGAAGAGGACAAGAAACTGCGGGAGTTAGAGAGCCGGGTGAGACCAGTGCTGAAATTCGCTTCAGAATCTCTTGGCTCGTCTTCTGATTGGAAGACGCTGCTAGCAGTGAGGAATGCAATGGATATGGGAATGGACAAGCTAAAACAAATTGGAAATAATTTGTCTGGCGCGAGTGAATTATACGGCGACAAGGAACTGCCTGTCTCGAGTAAGAAGTATCGGATTGATGTAGGTCGAGGTGGAAAGAATGCTGTGCTGTATTTAAACGACATTGAGAAAGATCCCGAGTACCGGTCGTGGCCGTCATCATTACAGGAAATGCTAATGCGAAGCCAGTACGGCGGGGCACCGACGGTCAGGTATGCGACCAGTGCTCTTTCTCTTTGATCTTCCACTTCCCTGACCCTACTTTTCAAATTCAATAGGAGAAATCTTTTCACACTGCTCGTCGTGATGGACCCTGCGTCCGGAGTAGCACAGCCATCACTGAGTGTGGCAGCCCAGCTGATGAACAGTCAAGTCCCCCTCCGCATTGGAGTCTTGATAGTGAACGAGAATGATGTCGCAAATGGCCTAGCTTCGCCGCACCCGTCTTGGAACGATGGACAACGGCGATTCCACGCTCGTGACTCGTCATTGATTTTGCGTTTTCTCGCGAAAGAATTTGGCGGTTTGACCTCATTTTCGTGTCTAGTGCAGATGTCCCATATGTCTGACACCGATATAACCGTGAGCGAGTATATTGACAAACATGTGGCGTTTCTTAACGAGATGGGTGTTGTTCAAGGTATGGGGGTCAGATATAACTTAGAAGCAATCGTCAAGTCGGGAAAGATCGACTCAGTCACAAAGAGAATAGACATCACCTACGAGCAGGCGGTATCATTCGCCTCAGATAAGTTGATCGCTCCTGGGATGTCTTTCTTTAACGGACTTCCGTTACCAGATGCCTCTGACAGAGAATCCTTCGGAGCAGCAGTAAATGAAATCTTTTCCTACGAACAACAGAATATCATGGAACTGGTGGTGAAAGGCATAATATCGGATGGGCCCAAGTCTGTTTACGCAGCAGTGTTACGCAAAGGAGACAATCTTTTCAAGCAATTTCACCCCTTGCTCCGGGAGTCAGAAGGAGTTTACTTTGCACTCGATTCATCAGAGTTAGACTCTGATGTGGACTCACTTTTGGTCCCGTCATCGCCATCAATTAGTCTGGAGGAAGTGCGCGCATTATACCTGATAGAAGCCTTCGTCGATTTCGAGAGCACCGAGGGGGTCGGCGCTGCAATCGCACTGATGGACATCAACATATCTCCCCCTGAAGCATGGTATGAGTCTAAGACTGCGGTCGCATCTAAAATCTCGCCGTCGGGCCCCGTAGAATCTCCAGGAGGTCTTGCAATGTTCAACATTCTCCGCTCGGTGTCTCAGTTTAATGCGAGTGATGTCAAAGCAGCTTTGTTGTCACTGCTTCCGGGCAACTTCGATTCGACATCGGATGTTGCTGCCGTGATCAACCAGTTGGAACAAGTCGACAAAGAAGTGCGACAAAAACTGATCGACGTTGTTTCTGTGGAACATACCAAGGTGTCACCCAGCCCACGGCCTGAAAAGAACTTTTACATCGCCAATGGTCGAGTTTTTGTACCACCGAAGGGAAGATCCATCAGCATTTCAGATATTGAGATGCTCATCGACTTGGAGTACGATTTGTCAAGTGCTTTCAGTCATCTCGTCCTTCCCAAACTTGTCGGTGAGGTAACAGTCGGCGGAGGTATTCCTCCAGCTACGTACCTCGCCATGGGAAAAGCTGCCTCCGTTTTGTTTGAGATGCTATCGCAACCAACTTCCCGGGTTCAAGACTTCACATCTGTATTCGATTCAGTAGACGAGGACAGCCCTCTATTCTTCTCCTGGAACGAGGAATCTGATGACGAACATTTGCAGGTCTTGCAGGTGAAGGTGTCTTGTATACTTGATCCTCTGACTGAACCAACCCAAAGAGTTGCACCCATTCTCATGGCAATACGCGACTCATTGAAGATCCCGTTGAGACTTCTGCTTGCCCCTCGACTAACAGTGTCCAATGAATTACCTTTAAGCAGCTATTATCGGTTTGTGGTCGACGCAGACTCAGAAGACCCAAAGGCTTCGTTTCACAACCTCCCAACCAACCACCTCCTTACACTGAGGATGGATGTGCCGGAGATTTTCGATGTGCAGCAGTCTTCTGCTGTTGAGGATGCCGATAATCTGAGGTGTATACCTCCGTTCGGATGTGGAGACAAAGCCCACCTGCTTGCCAAGGGTCAAGTACCCAAGGAAGGAGCGCAAGCCGGCCCAACCCGAATTGAGTACCAGCTCAAGAATCTACTTTTCTTTGGACAGTGTCACGACTTATTGAAAAACACGTCACCGAATGGGCTGCAGCTCACCCTTGACCGCTCTTCGATTATTAACCCATCAAGTCCGTCTGCTGTAGAGATCGACGGAAAAGGCGTCATCTCCAGCTCTCTGCCCTCTGCCTCTATGGGGTCGCGCAAGGAGCACGCAGACACACTGGTAATGAAGACTGTGGGATATTGGCAGCTGAGAGCCAATCCTGGCGTTTGGGAGTTAAAGATTGCCAAACACTCGAGAGGTTCTCAGATTTTCGACATGGTTGAGGGCACCGCGACAGCAACAGGTCGTTTGAAGCTCAAAAGATCTCAAAAAATGGAGTCAAAAACACTTTCTATGAAGGATTTCACCAATCAAGGACGAGTTCTCACTGTTCTTCGAAAGAAGGGGTTCGAGCAGACTGAACTGTACGAAGAGAATACGCTTGAGTCCACGGAACCCCAGACGAGAGTGGATACTGTCCATGTCTTTTCCCTTGCTACCGGCCACGCATACGAGCGCCTGTTGAAGATCATGATGCTGAGTGTTACCAAAAGAACGACGTCTCCTGGTGAGGTCCTCGATTATGCGTGTCTTTCTTGCTCGCTGCTCTAACTCCATCTTGTGCACTGACACGCATAATCAAAACGATACAGTCAAGTTCTGGTTGTTCGAGAATTTCCTCTCACCTTCATTCAAGTCCTCCGCCAAGTATATGGCCGAGCAAATTGGTTGCGAAGTCACATTCGTAACGTATAAGTGGCCGGAATGGCTTCGAGGGCAAAGTGAGAAACAGCGATTAATCTGGGGATACAAAATTTTGTTCCTGGATGTACTATTCCCGCTAAGTGTGAAGAAAATCATATACGTTGATGCTGAGTAAGTGTCTTCAATTATGAGTGTATATTTTGCAGATGCTCTAAGTAACTCCTCGTCTTCACTGAAACGCATAATCAAAACTATTCAGTCAGGTGAGTACAGGGCAAAAATCCCTCGTGATAAATCTCGGTCGCCCGACTTCTCTCATGTTTACTCCCTTCAGGTGATACGAGGAGATCTGACCGAATTGGCCAACCTTGATCTTGAAGGTGCGCCATACGGATACACGCCCATGTGCGACTCTCGAGTTGAAAACAGAGGTTACGCATTCTGGAGGACCGGCTTCTGGGAGGCACACTTGCGAGGCAAACCATACCACATCTCAGCCCTGTACGTTGTGGACTTGGAGAGATTTCGCCGCGAATTAGTTGGAGACAAGCTGAGAGCAATTTATCAGCAATTGTCAGCAGATCCCAACAGTCTCGCAAATCTCGACCAAGATTTGCCCAACTACGCTCAGCACGAAGTGCGCATATTTTCGCTACCGCAAAAGTGGCTTTGGTGCGAGTCTTGGTGTTCAGACGAAACGAAGATTGATGCCATGACCATTGACCTTTGTAACAATCCCGAACACAAAGAAGCCAAGATAACTATGGCGAAAAGGATAATAAGCGGACCGCTCTTCGAGGAAAGCTGGGAAGAGCTCGACAAAATGGTTGGCCAATATGACAAGGAGTACTTAGACAATAGTAAAACAAGATGACATAACTTTTAGGACATCGAATACCAAAGGCAGCATCCATCTCACCATGAATTATTCGTCCCCGCCTTCTTCCTCGGTGGCATCGCTCACTTTGAGTCTAGTTCGCCTCCTCTTTCTCCTCTAATATTGGCCATGGTCGTTGTGTTAACTGCTGTCAGTATTGGAGCAGATGTAGCAACTTTACTCTAAGGAGACATAATCCCGTTGATAGAGGTGAAAGAACAGAGGAGAGGGACTCTTTTGAGACAAGCCCTACAGACAGCCCCGGAATTTAGTTTACTCCAACCAACGTGCCGGCTCTCTCTGCTCGGTATCAAGGCTTAGTATGGCAGAGCTGCCCTATCTGTGCGGCTCAAGATTTCGATAATGCTCTGATGATTGAAGTTTTTCAGTGACCATCAGACAAAGCCTATTGTTTCCACAAGTTTCTCCGCCTAGGTGAAACGATTGACACTGGCACTTATTGGGGGCCTGGAAGTTACGGCGTTACGAATCATTCCCCTCTCGATATTGACGAGAACAACTAAGCCGATGCCAAATGTGAGTTGAAGACTATGCTGATGTAGATCGCACTCACACACTCAACTGTTGATATTTCTTTGTGGAAAGTGGCTGCTCGAAAGATAGAGGTTGTGGAGGCTAGAGGTTTTGGAGGCATTCGAGAAAGTTCCATCAATAAGCCTGCTCAACTGAATCCGTGCTCTGTTAGTCTGTTAGTTGACGTCAAAGGAGGCTGGTAAGCATTTGCATCGCTCCCTGTGCTGCTGCAGAAAAACAGATGTTGTCATCTGTTGCTGGGCAAAAACGAATCATGTTTGACTTCAGACATCACAACAAAGCCAGCCTCAGCCAAGTACTGCTGGTTGGTGTAATACCTGACTGCATGCACCACTACTTCCTCCGTCCTCCCTCTATGTGCAACAAACATAGTAACTGGACACCCTCAACCAAAACAACCGCTGAATGATCGACAATGCAGGTAGGTTGTATGTGTTCCTGACATACAACGCTCAACGAACACCAATTTGCATGCACAGTATATGCACTTGACCGTGTGGTGGAAAAAGTGGAAGCCCCATCAGAACTCCCTAACAAGCTCATGGCTTTGCATGCTATCCCTCAGAGAATTCAAGCAGTTAATCAGTGCGTGCAGAGAACTAAGACAAAACTGTATGTAATGAAGGTTGAAATGGTGGAAGGAATTTGCTTGGACTATCATCAAGGGTGATAGCAGCAAGACGAGGAGAAGCAAGAAGGAGGAGGTAACCTAGGTCTGATAGATACGAGAGAGATGATATGAAAAACAATGATATTGGTACTTAGCTTAGATTTCACAATAATACACACAGACTCTATCTATTATGAACAATGAGGGATCAGCCCATTCAGAGTATGTCTGAATTGAGAATTGCGACTCCCTTGAATCTGACTTGACTAGGCTAGCAAAATAGTGATAGTTGAAACATCCAGTGAGTCACCCTTGTGTTAGGAGTTTGTGCAAGGAATGTGGGTGCGGGTGTTATAAGTGCCGTTGAGAAAGACAAATTCGACCTCTGGGCAATGGTGTGGTTGAAGCTGTTGCGAGACAGCTAAGCCTTGATACTCTCCCACAGGCCATGGCCAACAACCAGCGTGGAGGTATTGCGGAAGATCCATGGTCAAAATCGAGGGGGTTCGTCCTGATCTGGTGGCCATGGTGGTTTATTTGATGGATTAGGGTCCTGCCCGACGTAGTAACCCGCAGGCTGATGCGATCTCGCCATCGCTAATCCTTCCATTCCAGGCGGCGGCCTCGAGAGAGTGCGAGACGTTCCATTGGTTGGGTAAGCGATTTGGTTGACTGGGGCAATAGATTGGTCGACTTCATGCTCCATCATGGTTACCTAGTAGAGACGACGTCATCATGGCTAGGCCTTCAACATCACCAGCCGAGTTGGTTTGACCATCGTTTCTAGCAGGCGCAGACTCCGTTGACTTGGTTGTCGAAACGACATGGCTGCTTTCGGATGGATGAGGCTTGACGGTTGTCTGACTGGTATACGGATTTGCGGGGTAGGCTAGAGTTGGACTGGCATCGCCTTCAGCAGGGTGCAGGTTTGCCAGTGAGCCTTTAGATGGCCAATAATAGCTTGGTGGGTGGTTCCCTTCAGCGATAGCAGCTGGAGTAGGAACATTTCCTTGGAAAAATCTCTGTCGATTGAGATGCTCTGGGTCACTCACAGAGCAACGAACAACTTCTGGGTGCAGGGCACCCAAATTAGCTTCGTTAACAGGAATCGAGTTGTTGAGGTGCTGTGGAAGCTGATGCACTGTTGATCCATTTACGTTGCTAGTGAGCAGTACCTGCTGCTGGGGGTTCAGCTGAATGTGCTGTGCGTAGTCACGTTGAATTGAGTCAGTACTGCCAAGCGCAGAGAGACTACCTCCACTGTTTGACTTGTGTGGACTTGTTGACTGCGAATGGAAGCTTCGCACTTGATAGGACACGTTTGTACCTGCGAGGTCGACACTAGACTCGAAGGTTGAGCCCGAGTTGGATGTCAGCATTGGCGAAATGACTACAGGGTTTCCGTTCTGGTCAATCGATTGGCTAAGATTCCCCAAAGAAGCTCCCTCAGCTTGAGACATGTAAAACTTGGGCCTCTCCTGCGAACTGAGATCGGTGACGCTTTGAAGGCTCTGGTGGTCCAAAATCATAGCAATCTGTCCATCTGGCAGAAGAATATGTGTGGGCTGGTGCGGTCTTACTTGTTCCGTGATAGGCTGCAGCCTCTGGGGTTGAACGTAAGCAATATTTTGAGGTGAACTGTAGGTCATCTGCTGCGAAGCCCTGCCCTCTGTATATGTACCAGCTGACTGTGAACGGTCCCTAACCATGCCACAGTTGGGAGCAACGTAGCATACATTGCTACCTCTATTCAAAGCATCTAAGGGGTGATGAAACTTACAAGTTGCACCGTACTTGCATTTTCCATTCCGCAAGAAGTAAATGCAGTTGGGCTCGGAGGGACGTTGCGGCAGAACTTGTACCGATGTTCCCTCGGCGACCGTGGTGCTGCTTCCGTTCGAAGTGACAAAAACATATTGCCCAGCTGGCAGATTATTCCTGTTGCGCGGCGCACCTGTGGGGTGGTCGAACTTGCAGGCCTGCCCGAATTTGCAAGTCCCGTGCTTCAGGTAATACTGGCAGGGAGGTTCCCCAGGCCGTACTGGATACAGAGGTTCCCCTGGATTCGCCGGTTTCACCCCGCCGCCGCGTTCGACATTGAGAGGATGGTTGTACTTGCAGGACTCGCCGTACTTGCACCTTCCCGTTCGGAGATAATCGCGACAGTCAGGCTCGCCGAGTCTCAGTGGGTACGGAGTACATATCTCGTCCATACTTTCGCCCGCCGTTCGCGGCGATCACGTCGCTCTCCTTATAGTCCGGGCGATCCGCAGTGCTCTTGCACCTGCCAATTTCTGCGCAATGTTTCTGCCCGCGACGATCGAATTGTATTTTGTAGGTCTGGTTCAGTGCAGAAGGCCGGAACAATGCTTCCGCCGTGGCTTTGCAATAATATGGCGCACTCTCTCCTTCGCATTGTTCCAACTGAAGGCTGTCATTTCAGGTTCTACGTTGGCTCCTCGGGCCCGCTGCTCCTCTTCGCTCGGCAGAGCGGCGGCCGACGGCGTCCAAGACTTTTGGTCGGCGCACTCTCCAAGTCAAAGTTGGAAGGGCCGACTGTACCTATGTCCTTTGTAGCGTAGCCAGCCAACAATTGTGTTGTCACACAATCGGTGGGCCTCTTTGCGCGACGAAAAGGCTGCGTCGACAAATACGCTCCGGGACAGCTGTCACTTCATTACCTATTATTCATCGGCGGCCGCCGGCCGGCGCTGCGCGCGGCGCTGCGCGCATGCTTGCAGCTACTTACCTACCTACCTAAGCAAGTGTGGTGACAGGGTGACAGTTACATAGCTTGGTAACAGTAACAAAATGCCTCCCAGGGCAAAAAAGTTTGATTTGCCGATTTGCCAGAGACCAGTTATGATTCTAGGACCCATGGGGAGGCTTGAACAGGCATGGGTGCTCAAATAGTGTGCATGGGTCATTTGTTTTGCACTGTACAGTTTTTCAGTGGAAGCTAGGGATTTCCCTCTCTGTATTTCACTGCATCTACCAGACTACCAGATGGGTTGTCACGCCAGGTCACGCAAAACCGTCCACGCCTCTACTGAAACTAAAGTTCATACGAAAAACAAGAGAAAACGAAGAAAACCATGGCGTCCCTAGGGCGAGGCGAGTTTCTCCACAACCACGAGCCTCCGTCAAACGGCGGTTGGCAACATCGAAAGTAGACTTATAGACGAGTTCACCCCGGCAGCGACGTTGTCTGATCTGCAAATCCGAACTCGGACGGGAGGCCAACCGACAGAGGTGCCGTCGAGGTGCCGCTGAGGAGCCCAACACAGATATCGGGCCAGAAGGAGGTGTAGTGGTCCCCGATGGACACGCGGCGCTACAGAGACTTAGTTCGATACCATATCTAACTTCAGTAGCCACCGGCTTCTATAGAAATGATGTTATCAACAGCTCCGGGACCTCGGCAGGCCGGGCTCGTTTGATGATGAGCGAATTTGCCGCTGCACCGGCTCGTTTGATAGATAACGGCGGCCGTAGAGCCATCGGAATAGCCCTACGGCCGCATCACTTTATAGGGGATGATGAATAGGTGCCATGCATAGGCGCCGTCAAAGGGGCAGTACCAGCCAGGGGAGGCCATGGAGGAGGTCGACTCTCCCTATCGTCTGTGCCGGCCGAGCTGACCGAGGCTGACAGGGTACTGTAGTCGCGCTGCAAATGCGCCGAGTGACCTAGACTACGCCCAGAGGAGAAGTAGGAGAAAGTCGAGCATAAGGAGAACCTGACCATTCTCGACTTTCAACCCGCTTCGCCCGCTTCTCCCTTGGGCGATTCGCCATTCCAAAATTAAACCGCAAAGTCTGCCAATTTTGGCCCTTTCCTCTATCTAGCGCTTTTGCTAACTACGATACCGTACTTTGAGGGTGTGGACGAGGTCCTACGGTACGCACGTGACACACGGGCATAGCTACTTCAGTCAAGTACTGTCATACTGGACTATAGTTCCTTGCTCCTCGCAATGCGCTCAACAGTCACTACTACTTCGTACTACTCGGGGCTGCCTAAAACATCGACGGTTTAATCTTATTGAACCGTCCCGATCCCTCACAACAGGCTGGCACAGGAGAACATAGTT
>JAAMXK010000317.1:0-10474 GCA_019693575.1 Thalassiosira oceanica | reverse complement strand
CGTCGCTCGTGCTTTTAGTTAGCGTATCGTAGTTTGACATTTGTACGGTGAAAACATACCACGGACAGAGTTTTGGCCAAACCCCCCAAACCGCACGGCCTTTATTAGTCTTATCAAGTCAGGAAATCATTTGCTTCATCCCTCTCTGGGCTCTTCATTTCCTCCACGGCATCTTGGTAACCTTTCAGTGCCTCTGCATACTGCTCTTTTTGATGCGATCCCTGCAATGAACAGCTTCCTGATCATTTCAAGCGAATCCTTGTGCCCGTTTTCCGCTGCGATTAAAAAGTGTTTCGATGCGCGGTCGTGGTTCCCCTTCTCTCCTTCGATAATGCCCAGATTGTACCTGCTCGACACATGTCCTTGCATGGCCGCCTTTTCATAGAATTGACAGCCTTTTGCCTCGTCCTTCTCAACACCCCTTTCCCCAGAGCAATACGAAACTCCCAGGCTGTAGAGCGCAGCAATCGAACCTAACTCAGCGGCCTCTGCCCACAGTTCCACTGCCCTTCGCATGTCCTTCTGCAGCCCTAGCTTTCCATGACAGTATTGCTGAGCAAGAAAGTTAATCGCAGACGGATCATTCTTTTCAACACGTGCCTCCATTATCAAAAGGTTTTCGGCAGAATTGTCTGACATGGGTGCTCTGCAAAACGGGCAGCCTCTGATGCCTCTCTTTTGGGAAGCCAGAGCACAGCCATTGCAGATCAATTTCATGCAGCACGATTCATAAAGTGAATGCTGATCCGTTGGGAATGGAATGGGCAGAGTGCAGATCGGGCAGAAGTCCCCCTCTGGCCTCTCGTGCCCCTGACTGTACAGCCTCTCGTCCTTGAGCTCGGCCGCGCGTTTCTTGCATGCCTTCTTGTGCTGCTTGCGGTGGGCCTTCTGGCAGTCCACGCCGCAGTACTTGACGAGGAGGCACGCATTGCAGTTCTTGAGCTTCACGCCGCCGCCGCCCTCCCGGCCGCAGTTGGCGCACACATCCGCTGCCGTCGCCACCGGGACGCAGCTCGTTGCCATGGTGGCGGTCCCCAGAGTTGCGACGGCACAGTTGTGGCAGTGATGGCCGAAGCACCCGTGCCGTGCGCTACCTCTAGCCTTGATGACCGTGTGTTCGTGCGTAGTGGCCCTGCTACCGGCTTCTGATCGATCTGGCAGCGAGTTTGACCACATAAAAATGAGAAGTCAACACACTTGAACGTCTAGTCTCTCACCCGGCTCGCCCGGCCGCCGCTGCGCTTGGCCGCTTAGCCCCGGCTGCAGTTGGTGGTGCTTGGTGGGGCACTTCGACTCTGGGGGGGGACCTCGTGTCGCAGGGTAAAAGTTGTGGCAGAACCGGAGAACTGGAGAACTGGCAGAACACAAGAGAGAAAGCGAATTGTGCGCCGGCCGCGGACGGACAGAAGTACTCCGCAGACGTTCACTGCCCGGTAGGACGTGGAGAAACTCGGACTGACAGGGGCCTACTGACACCACACGGCCTCGGCAACAGGACGTGCGTCACTGCACTGCCATCACCCATCAACGGTTTGTCACCATGACAACGAGCTGCGTCCCCGCGGTGGCGGCTGATGTGTGCGCCAACTGCGGCCGGGAGGGTGGCGACGGCGTGAAGCTCAAGAACTGCACGGCCTGCCTCCTCATCAAGTACTGCGGCGTGAACTGCCAGAAGGCCCACCGCAAGCAGCACAAGAAACTCTGCAAGAAACGCGCGGCCGAGTTGAAGGACGAGAGGCTGTACAGCCAGGGGCACGCGAGACCGGAGACGGAGTTCTGTCCAATATGCGCGCAGCCCGTGCCGATTCCGACGGAGGAGCATTCTACGTTCAACACATGCTGCATGAAGTTGGTGTGCCATGGCTGCGTGTACGCTGCAAGCAAGATGGGCATTGACAATAAATGTGAGTTTTGCAGAACACCCGTGGTCAGTTGCGACGAAGCGAATCTCGCATCGGTCAAGGCACGTGCGCAAAGGAAGGATCCGGTTGCGATCATGCATCTTGGAGATCTTCATAGACATGGTCGGGGCGCGCTTGTTAGCAGCAGCATGTCGCGAGCAGTCGAGCTGTGGACCGAAGCTGCAAATCTTGGCTCAGCTGATGCATACTGTCGACTGGGAGTGGCATACAGTTATGGGAATGGTGTGGAACAGGATGTAGAAAGGGGAGTCAGCTTCTACGAAAAGGCGGCCATGCTTGGTAATTCAACGGCGCGGCACAATCTCGGCTACTACGAATGCGATCGTGGGAGGTACGACCGCGGCGTCAGGCATCTCTTGATTTCGGCCAAGATGGGCGTCGAAAAGTCTCTTGAGAATATCAAGAAGCTATTCAAAGGAGGGCATGCAACCAAATCACAGTATGGAGAGGCACTGAAGGGTTACCAAGATGCCATTGAGGAAATGAAGAGCCCTGATCGAGAAGAGGCCAAGACCTCTCTCTTCTTTGATTGAGTTCAATAAAGTCTCCTGACTCTGTTCTGTACGAAAACCTCCCGTGCGTTTGCAGTCCTCGAGAGCAACACAAAAGTCCTTCGCCCCTCCAACGTCCACTCCACGAGAAGAATAGACTCGATGGGGCTCCTCCTTTCAATCCTTATTGTCAATTAATTTCATAAATCGTATACCATATCTGTCAATGAGACGGCCTCTATCGTCTTTATCACGTGACAGTCCCCGATGCGACCCGCGGCGGTCCCGGTGCCTTGGCTCGTGGCTGTCGTCATGCCGTCCAACAGGTTATGGAGAGCGCGCAAGCAACCTCTTTTTGAGATCAACCTCTTCGCTACGCTCCCTGGTCCCAGACGAACGAGGCGATGTGGCTCCTGATCGGACTATGCGGGAGGAGGTGCGCACGGCAGTCTCTCATCCTCTCACCTTCTTCTCTTGGTCGTGCCCAGCTCGAGATGCTCGGTTCGGAGATACCGGTGGCGGTGCAGACGACGACGAGTGGGAGCAAATCTAGTCTAGTATTGGTGCCGTCGGCGTGTGTGGGGAGGAGTGCGCCGAGGGTGGTTATGGTGTTCGTAGACTTCACTAGATAATTAACTTTGAGGATGTCAGAAAGAGGTTGGTTCTGAACGCTTCATCCGTCTTTAGAATGAGAAACTTCGAGAGTCGAACCTGCTTAGAGTTGTCCGATTGTTGCATCGTTTGAGCTCCGTCCCTCCGTCGCTCTCACTAAACCCGCTCTCCCCCCGGGGATGTCCCGCCGGCAAGGGGTCACGGCCCCGTAGGTCCGCGGCGACGGGGTCGGGAGGCAGAGCCGCGCAATTTTTGAATGTTTCATTATTCGAGCCATGCGGAATACTCCATTCCGAGCTGTTGATTGTCGCATTCACCCTCAGCCGGCCGCGACTGTCCTCGGCCGAGAAGTCTTCCTCGTCCGAGTTTAAGTTTGGGCTGTGTCCCGACGTCGTGCTCTGTCCGTCGCCCCGGCTAGGAGCGCGCTTCCCGTTTTCCAAACGAGGCCGCCCGTGGGTCTCGCAGTCGTCACCAAGGACGCGACGCCCATTCGAATACTCCCGGCGCGCTCCGTCGGATTCGGGATAATCTCTCTCCGCATCGGATCGCCGTCGGGGGTCGTCCGCGCCGGAAGGGACGACGGGGCCCGTTCGCGCGGGGCGCCCGCACAGAGGGGGGAGGACACACCCGCGCATCGATCGATCCGTCGGCGTCCGCGAATTCCCGCGGGGACGGCTCCCCCTCACGTCCCCCTCGGACTCCCCCTCCGCCGGACGCCGCGTCGGACGGTGCCCCACCTGCGATGTGCGCCGTCCTCCCCGAGTGTAGGACGTTTCCTTTCCCTCCGCTCCGGGGAGCGACCGGCGTCGCCTCCGAGCTCCCCGCCACCGCATATCACGCCCGTCCGTGCTTCTCGGAGTCCCCGCGATTGTGCGGTCCCCCCCGCTCGTCACGCGCGACGCGTCCTGGGACGGCCCAGCCAGAAGAACGAGACGTCCCCCGGCGTATCGGGTGACAGACATCGTCCTCCCCCCTCCCGAGCGACCTTCGACGGGCGGACCGGTCGGCGATCCCGTCCTCGCCCGAGATGGGGCACGACGCCGGGATCCTTCTCACCCGCACCCCGTCGAGGCATCCCCCGGGAGGAGCTCACCGCGCCGATGCGACGGGGTATCCCTCGACGACAGAGGCGGGCGCTACGACTGACCAGCCCCCGCCCCGTCCACTCTAACATCGCCCTCCCGCCAGAACAAGCGGCAACAGTGCCACCCCCCAACCCCCGCGGGTGGACCTCGCTCCGCCCCGACTCGCCCGCTGGTGACGGATCGACCACGACCGACCTGGGCTCGGTGGATCGACGAGCTCGAAGCATGATAAGCGAAGCACCCATCCGAAGCACGGACAAGGACAGCTCGAAGTGCTCTCCTCGAACTGTCCGTGTCTCGAAGTCTGTCCGCAAGAGTCGAAGCCTTGTTTGCCGCCTTTATCTCTCGACCTCCTTGCCACTATTTATTTGCGGAAGGACCGGTGACCACGTGACAGAAGCCGGAAACAAGTGCTTTGGCCTTTGGTCCCACTGCCACAGCTGCCCTCGTGGGTCTGGAGATCTGTCACCACCACCATGGCAACGAGCTGCGTCCCGGTGGCAGCAGCTGCTGATGTGTGCGCCAACTGCGGCCGGGAGGGCGGCGACGGCGTGAGGCTCAAGAACTGCACGGCCTGCCTCCTCGTCAAGTACTGCGGTGTGGACTGCCAGAAGGCCCACCGCAAGATTCACAAGAAGGCCTGCAAGGAACGCGCGGCAGAGATAAAGGACGAGAGGCTGTACAGCCAGGGGCACGAAAGACCGGAGGCGGAGTTCTGCCCATTATGCACACTGCCCGTGCCATTGCCGACGGAGAAGCATTCCTGCGTCAACCCATGCTGCATGAAGATGGTGTGTAGAGGTTGTGCGCTTGCTTCATTGAAGAGGGGCATTGATGACAAGTGTGCGTTTTGCAGAACTCCCGTGACCAGTGACGAGGCTGAGGCACTCAGGTTGGTCCAGGCGCGCGTGGGAAAGAATGACCCAGAAGCGATCGCGTACCTTGGGGATCAATACTCGCAAGGACGGTTCGGACTGGAAAAGGACGTGGCACGTGCAGTCGAGCTGTGGACCGAAGCTTCCGAGCTCGGATCAGCTGATGCATGCTTTCAACTGGGAGTGGCATACCGTAATGGGGATGGTGTGGAACAGGATGCAAAAAGGGGCGTTTGGTTCTACGAAAAGGCGGCCATGCTTGGGGACCCAATGGCGCGGCACAATCTCGGCAAATACGAACGCGAACATGGGAACTATGACCGCGCCGTCAGGCACTTCTTGATTTCAGCCAAGATGGGCGACGAAAATTCTCTCGAGGATATCAAGGAGCTATTCAAAGAAGGACACGCAACCAAGTCGCAGTATGGCAAGGCACTGGAGGGTTACCGAGACGCCACGGAGGAAATGAAAAGCCCAGATCGAGAAGCAGTCAAGTCCATTTTAGAAATGATGCCGATTGATTAGTATGAAGTATTACACGTGTTCTTGCCCTCCATATGCTCTTTTGGGAAGCTGACCAG
Source organism: Thalassiosira oceanica (assembly GCA_019693575.1). Lineage (NCBI taxonomy): Eukaryota > Bacillariophyta > Thalassiosirophyceae > Thalassiosirales > Thalassiosiraceae > Thalassiosira > Thalassiosira oceanica. The sequence continues at coordinate 4,908 of JAAMXK010000317.1, read as the reverse complement.
GCCAATTGATTGCCAAAAGCCCTGCAACAAGTATCTCCTTTTGTCAAGTTAAGCTTGATCCTGTCTAAAAGATAGATGATGCTATCCTGACTCTGTTGGCGATGTAGTGATCAAGCGGCCTAGTCCGAGTCGTCCCCCTCCCGGGACCGAGGCGACCTTCCTCCCGGACTCGTGGCCGCACCCCGTCAAGGCATCCCCCCGGGAGGAGCTCCCCGCGCCGATGCGGCGGGGTCACCTCGACGACAAAGGCGGCGCTACGACTGACCTCCCCCTGCTGCTGCCGGCCCTCCCCGTTGTTGCCAGCGGGTCAGTCCCGTCCCGCGCTCCTTCTCCTCCTCCCCCGTCGTTCTTGGGGACGCCCTCGGTCGATCTTTGCGCCTCCTCCCCAACGTCACCCGCCGGCCCTTTTTTCGCGCATCTTCGACCTCCCCTCGCCGTTGGATGCTCGGCCGCCGGCGGCGGCGCTCTTGACGGCCGCCCCGTCCTCCCCCGCAGAGCGCGCCGTCAATGACGCGCTGGCCGAGGAACTCTCTCCGGGTCCGACGCCCGACCTTTCGTACGCGGCGGCTTCGTTCGCGCTTGACACCAGGAAAGTACGGCGGTCCTCTTGGTCCTCTCGAGACCGTCCTCTCCCTCCCCGCCCTTTTTCCCTCCCGGGGCGCCCTTTCGTTCCAGCGCCGGGTCCTTGGCGCCGATGATGCTCAATGTGAGAGGTACTCCCGAAATGTCAACGTCAAGTCTGCCCTTCGCGTTCGTTCACTTCCGGCGAGGTTGGACGACTGCCGTGGTCAAAGTCGAAGCCCTCGGTCCACCGCGTCCCGGGTCGGCCGGTGACGCCGCCTTCGAGGGGACTTGGAGTCTTGGAGGCGCCTGCCGGTTCGGAGGTTCCCTCCCGCGCGACCTTTGACGGGCGGACCGGACGGCGATTCCGTCCTCGCCCGACGGGGACCCGGAGGGTGGGGCACGACACCGGGATCCTTCTTACCGCACCCCGGCATCACCCAGGGAGGAAATCCCCGGGCCGGACGCCTGCGGCCATTGCTGCCAGCCCTCCCTGTTGATGCCAGCGGGTTCCTCCTCCTCCGAACCTGGCAGTCGTCGTCAAGTCTCCCGAACGATGCGTAGACCCGTTCGAAATGCTCTCCCGGGGCGCTCAAATCGGATTCGGGAGAATCACTCTCCGCATCGGATCGTCGTGGGGGGACGTCCGCGCCGGAAGGGACGACGGAGCCTTTCGCGCGGGGCGCCCGCCTGGAGGGGGACACCCCCGCGCATCGATCCATCCATCGGCATCCGCGAATTCCCAGCGGGGACGGCTCCCTCTCTCGTCCGAGTCCCCCTCCGATGCCGCGCCTTGTCCCTCTCCATGGGGAAAGGACGGCGCCGCATCCTTCGGACACTACGGCGCACTTCACAGGCTCAGGAGGCGGCCCGGGGGGGGGGCACATTACATGCCGCGCCCCCCGCCGCCGCAAGGCGGGGAGCCGGGTCACACATACATGCATCATCACCCGTACCCCCGCCCCGGCCGTCCCTCCAGCACCGCACCATCGTCCCAAGACGGCGCGAGTCCGTCTCCCCACCGCGGGTACGGAGAGGGACGGCCCCGACCGGGCCACCTTCCGCCGTCCCCCACCTTCCCCCGGGAGGACGGCGCGATTCCCCGAGGTATGGCGCGACAAAGAAGCGCAAGTGCTGACATCACTGGACACCGCGCGAACGCGATGCTCACGGGCAGGAGGAGCCTCCGGACGCGCCCCTCCAGCATGGTCCCCGCCTCCCTCCCCACGGGAGCAAGACGATCAGCGCGTTCGCGGACACCATCGCAACCATCGCCATCGCACACCGATTGGATGTGTTGGTCCCCCTTCTTCCAGCCCAAGTTGGAGCCGTCGGATTTGCTCACCTGAGCGCCTGAGCACGCTGCGACGGAAGGGCCTGAGCGGCCCACCACACAAACGTGGCGACGTGCCCTGCGACGTGGGGTCTCGGCGTCTCCGGCCGGGCGGGGGGATTCTCGCTCGGAAAACGTTCAAGGGGCTGATGACTCCAACAGGGTGCTTTGGCCGTCACTGCCAGCCCGGAGGTCGGAGGAATCGGACTGACTGACAGGGCTAGGGCCGACTGACAGAGTACGCACCGGCAGGGGTGCTCTGGTCATCTGCCACAATGGCAACGAGTAAGCACCTTCTTCGACAGTGTGGTGACTCTCTGAGGTGGGAAGAACCTGGACAGCAACCCAAAGATGATGCATCAATGGGGCGCCGCCGTTGCCGAGGGGAGGGATCCTCGTCGCGGCGGGCGGGCCAACCCCCCCGCCGACGGGGAGCAAGACGATCAGCGCGTTACTTCTTCCATCCAGCCAGGTCGCGTTGCTCAGTCGCCTGAGCGCCTGAGCACGCTGCTGAGTACGGGGCAGATTTTTGATATCTATGGCTGACCCAATTTTTGATCCGGCGAAGCCGGATCAAGACCAAGACCACAAGGAGAAAAAGAGAAAAAGAGGGGAGAGAGAGGGGGGGGGAGAGAGAGAAGGAAGAGAGAAGAAAGGAGGGAAGAGAGGAGGAGAAGAAAGTTCTTATAAAGGAATAGGCAATGCACTTCGAACTCAAAAGGGAGGCCAACCGACAAACCGACAGAGGTGCCGCCGAGGAGCCCAACACGGAGATATTAGGCTGGCGAGAAAAAGGTGCAGATGGTCCCCAATATACATGCGCACTGCAGGAGGAATACTCTTCAATAGCCTCTGGTTTCTAGGGCTCCGAGACCTCTGCAGGCCAGGCTGGTACATGATGCACGAATTCAATTCGGGGTGTTGTTTGTGTTTTGTTAGTACCAGCCCCCCAGGGAAGTGTTTGGTGGAACTGCACACTTAGTTGAACAAACACCCCCAAACTGACTGGTCGACTGACTGTAGAAACCCTATCACTAATGAATGAATATTACTAAGTTAAGTTTTTTTTTAGCTGCTGCCCTCTTTTCAGCTTTGAGCTTCCTTGCCCTTTCTCTTCGAATAGTTTGCAACTCCTCCTCAGACGGCCTGGAATCGGCATGGGTTCCATTGGTGCCATACTTTTCACATGCATTTTTATTCCTGCCTCCACAATCAACAGCTTTACCACATCCCCAAGGACAAAGCCATTCTTTTGACTTTGGGGTCCATGTCTTCTGTCTCAACTGCTTTCGTAGTTCTGCATCTGTTGGTGCATTCATACATTGACTTCCATTTGTACCAAAGACGTTACACAATGTCTTAGATAAGCCACCACAAACAGATACACATTCATTGCAGGCAGGATACCAAGCGCATCTCTTGTTTAACTTTTCAGAACTACTCTCAACATATTGTCTCTGGCCCGGAGCACTTGGTGGAGGTACATGTGGTGGATCCATTACACTGAGTGTAGTTACAGCATTTGATGGTTGCTTCGGCTGTTTAGGCTTCTTGCTTGATTTCTGTACTGGCGCTGGCAAATCCACAGTTTTAGACCTCATCTTGTTGTAGAGATCCGTGTAAGACTTCCCGAGTTGGAGCTGCAGCACTTTAGCCTCCTGGTTCAGTTTCCATTTCTTGATGAAAGGCTTGATCTGGGAGGGTATCTTTGGAAATATATCAACGCCATTAGCATTCCGTTTGAACTTCATGCATAGCTCCTGAAACGCAATAATTATTGGAGGGCCAGAAAAGAGCAAACTAAAAGGTATTTACGACATACCTCAATGTCTTTCGTCTTCTGTCCAGGATTCTCACGGCAAAATCCTTGAATCATACCGAGTTCTCTCCGTGAGCACGGAGGCAGCACAGGATATTTCAGTCCCATGCGTTCAGCCCCCCATTTCAAGTCGCCCTTCAGATTATCTGCTGGAGGGCCAGTGGTTACAAACCTCTCGTCAAAATGAAGTTGACCGACTCCAACTGCAGGAAAGTCAAGCCACTTGAACTCGCTCACATTCGTTCGATTTGGAAAGAGCTGCACTCCCCAAATCTCCTGGATTAGCGATTGAATTCTATCCTCATACCAGAGATCAGCGTGGCCAAAATCTGGCTCGAAGCTTCGATTGATACCTGCACTGACATTGTACATGTACGCTAGTAGGACATGGAGATAGTGTCCAGTTTCCATACCAAAGCCAAACGGTCCAGCTGCTACATGCATCTTTTGATGGAAATTCTCGGCCTTTGATCCACGCCGTCTGTGCCACAAGGGAAGGTTGTTGGAGTCGTAGCCGATGTGATTGTACATCTCAACATCTGGCAAGTCTTCGTAGCGTCCTTGGCGACAGCGAAGCGCCCACCCCTCAAAGAACTTTTCCAAATCCGGTGTCAAATACTCCTTGAAGTGCTCGTTCGTTTTGAGGTAAAAGAGAGTCTGAAGCAAATATTCACTCGCCTCGGCACCTTTCCGGGGGGGGGATCGAACACGTTTTAGATGATACTCGCGGTTATACAAGAAGTGCTCGTCTGGTTCATCGATTCCCTTCTTCTTGAGCACTGCCACAACAGCATCTTCTTCTTTTCCGTTTATTGCGGTGGTTGCAACTCTACAAAGTCGAGTAATCGCTGATAGCGCTGGACACTTCTTGCCAAGTACAGATCTCAGATTGTCAAACTCGTGCCATTGATCAGACTTGACTCTACTCCTAATGACGTTGCCGTCTTCCACTTCCACCACCTCTTCATCGGAGTCAACGTCTATGACTTCAACTGACTTATCATTTTGCCTAACCGTCGGCTCTTCTAATTGCTCAGACGGAGATGGCTTGTCAGGCTTGTCCCTGACAGGAGATGGCTTCTCAGGCTGCTTCTCAGGCTCGTCCCTGCCCTCAGTCTTGTTCGATGCCTCAACTCGAGTAGTGTTTTTGTCGGCAGGCAAGGTCCCTGAACCTGGATGGATAGGTGTTAGCCGA
>JAAMXK010000315.1:0-10093 GCA_019693575.1 Thalassiosira oceanica | reverse complement strand
CAATATTTTACCGCCACTACAGCACCCCGCAGGCTCAGCAGACACAATGATGGTAGGTAGGAAGAGTCGAGATCCTCCATGCTGGTGGCCCGATGAAGGCGTTCTTGGCACCTATTCATCCCCCATTATTTCATTACCATTACACCCACGATGAAGTGCTGCGGCAGTAGGGCTATTCCGATATCTCTATGGCCGAGGTGCCGAGGTTATCTCTATCAAACTAGCCGGTGCAGTGTTTGCTCACGCATCATCGCATGGAGGGACCTGGCCTACCGGGTCTCAGAGCTGTTGATAATTAACTCTACTTCTGTAGAAGCCGGCGGCTACACAGAGAAGTAAGATGTGGTACCGAACGAAGTCTCTAGCGCCGCATGTACCATCTACACATCCTTTTTTGGCCCTCTACTGGCCCGCTACTACTGGCCTCCGCTGCGCTCCGGCTAGCGCTTCGCGGGTTTGGTGATCCCCCCCATGAGTCGTGCAGGGAGTGCGATTTTCCTTTGGATGGAAATGGAGATCCCTGGAATGGACTTAATCGGAATCCACTCAGGTACAAAAAGCCGGACGCTGGAAAGTTGTCCTTTTAGTATCTTATTATTATTAGATGGCATCGCTGCAACAAGTTGCCATGCACGAGTGAGTGCCGACGAAGATAAAAGGGACAGGGTGTTAAAGGGTTGCCTTTATCGCGATCGAAGAGGGAATGGAACTATAATAGCATCCGAGAAGCTGCAAGAAGACGATTTTCAGTTCGGATTACCTATCTCTCTCCCATCATATTTCCGTTTGTGGGTCGGTCGGTCGAAGACGCATGCATGATGCCCTAAATGAGGCAGGCCTCGGCCCTCGGCCGGCGTTAGAAAACCAAGTCAGTCAGCAGAAGCACAAAACACAAAACCCATAGCAATTGACTGGCATGGTAAGCAAGGTCCTCCGGTCCGATACCTTTGCCTTAGCACTCAGTATTGTAAACAGCAATTTACTACCGTCCCCTGCCTTGCACTTGCATAGTAAATGTAACTGTATTCATTACTATCCATAAAAGGAATTGTACAGGTTTCTGCCGGTTTAAAAATGGTTTAAAAATTTGGTAGACGCGCAAAAGTCAAATCTAATAAGATAAAGGGACAACTTTCCGGCGTGCGTGTGGTGTCGCCTTTTTTGTACCTGAGTGGATCCCGGTTGAGTCCGCTCCATGGATTTCAAAAGATTTCCAATCAAACACGAAATTGCCCGACTGCACGACGACCATTACATACCACTCCGATTTCCGTATGCTTATGATCCGCGTAGCGCTAGCCGGAGCGAAGCGGAGGCTAGTAATAAATGAATTCACAAAGGTTTCTGGTGGCTCAATCCACCCCCGGTCAGTGGTGCACTGCAAGGGCGTCAGGCGCCGCTCCCGGCGCCGCCTCTGGCTCTGGCGGCCTCGGACCTCAAAGGCCGTGTCTGACGTTCTTGGCTGAGTGAGCTGAAGCCCAAGTTGGTGTGATCGTTCCGGCTGATCCGCGATGTAGCCCCTCCTAGAACAAAGAATAACAAATAACGGATAAAGGAAATGAATTCGCAAAAAACGGATCTCAGATATGAGTTCCCGATGTTCAAAAGCTGGAAATGGGCTGTGGCTTGGTCGTGAATCATGCCAGTTCGTTCAGGGTTGTTCTTGTCTGGGTGGTACTGCAAGGCTACCATCCTGTAGGCTGTCTTCACGCCCATTTCATTCAGTTCAGTTGCGTCAAGTCCTAGTTAGTACTCCGAATGAATCAAAGAGGTTCCGTCCGACACCTTCTGGTTCTGGCAAAGTTCTGGGTCCCACCCATTGTCTGCTCGCTGGTAGCCACACTGGTAGGTTCTTCTTCTCTGCTATTGTAGTTTGTAGTCTGCTAGCTCGGGTTGGTGGTCGTCTCTGTTCTTCCTTGCCGTGGCCGGATTGCTCCTGTCCTTGGCTCTAGATGAGTTAGACTCTTCTCATGGTTAGACTGACTATCATCTACAATCCTAACTACGTTCAGATGCTCGCGTTCTCTACTAGAAAGTACAGTTTCGAATACTCTTTGGACCTCATTCATCACAGCAGCCCCTCCTGAATGATGATGACGATGACGCGACGATGACGAGTCACGACAGTCACGTGACACGTACAATAGACTACGAGACGTAGACCCAGGGCTTTGGTACCAATGTGATACGTAGGGGTATCTTCGAGTCAGGGACCTTCTAATACGGCAACACTGGGTGCTTTCGGCCTTTGCGGCCATTCGGCTTACAGTATACCCGAGAAAAGATCAAATATGATGAAGGTGCTCGCCGGCGCAGCAATAGTTTGCCTCGTGCTCGTGCGCCGAGGTCACGGCTTTCAGGTTCCTACGAGCGCGAGCGAGAGGAACTCCGAGCTGAGGGCGTCATCCATAGACTCGCAGTCACTATCTCGTCGACAGCTGGGAGAGTTATCGATCGCGGCAGTGGGGTTGACCACAACTTACCTGGGCACGCGGGAAAATACTCCGCAAGATTATGGGTTGTGGGGAATATTGCCAGTCGGTCCTTACAAGCGGAAGAAGACGATCATGGAGACTATCGTTCCAGACAGAATATGGACCTTCGACCAGAAGTTCGGCATCCTGAATGTTCAGGTTCCGCTTCGCATGACAGTAATCAAGCTCGAAGGAGGCGGACTGTTCGTTTACAACCCGGTTGCAGCAACGCAGGAGATGCTAGGGTATGTACGGCAACTCGAACGGGAACACGGCCCAGTCAAGCACATTGCTCTAGGAAGCGTGGCTATTGAGCACAAAACGTATGCGGGAGTGTTCGCACAGAAGTTTCCGAACTCCCGCGTCTGGGTTCAACCTGGTCAATATTCATTCCCCCAGAACCTGCCAACCCCGTTCCTTGGCTTTCCCGCTGGGAGAACATCAGAGATCCCCAATACAATAGAGGAAGCGCCGGATGACTGGAAGTCTGAGTTCGAGTTTCGAACTCTGGGCCCGCTCATCTCCAAGGACGGAGCATTTGGCGAGACAGTCTTCTTTCACAAGCCAACACAGACTTTACTTGTGACTGATACAGTGGTTGAGGTCAGTGACGAAGTCCCTCCTATCTTCGACGATGACCCCAAACCGTTGCTTTATCACGCAAGGACTACAATAAACGAAGTGGTCGAGGACACGCCGGAAGTGAGGGCTCGTGGCTGGAGAAGAATCGTCTTGTTTGGACTTTTCTTCATGCCTGGTGCGCTATTCATCAAGGACGTGTAAGTTTTGAACAAGTCAATGAGATTTTGCCAAGTAATAGGTAACTCACTCACTGCGCCGACTTTGACCGGATGGTGATACCGTGCACTAGTGACACTGCCTTCAAAGAGCGCAACCCTGAAATCAATTCAGATTTCTTGGGCCTTTATCCGTGGGATTGGGTCGGTGATGACGTGGCGAGTTTCAAAGCGCTCCAAGGTGGGCTTCTCGTTGCGCCTATATTGCAGCAGCTCATTTTGAACAGGGAGCCTATCGAGGTGCTAGATTTTGCAGATGAGGTAGCGAAATGGCCGATCAAGCGAATCATACCAGCTCACTTAAAGAACAATATTCAATTTGCCGGTCAAGACGGTGGGGCGGCGTACAGGGCAGCATTTTCGTTTCTCGAGGCGAAGGGCGTTCCGCGAGGGCTTCCCAAGCCCCTTGACATCGATTTTCAGACGCTTCGCGATGCGGAGGTGAATCTCCTCGAGCAAGGAGCAATCTCCAGGGTTCCCCCCCTGCCCAACGGAATGAACAGAAAGGAGGTTTTGGCTGCAACCACTTATGGTTGTAGAGCAGGGTTATGTGCGCCGCGAAGTCAACCTTGAGAACCCTCTTACAAGCATTCAATGACGAAGCACACCGCTGCTGTGAATTGAAATAAAAGCAGAATTATTTATTCATGGTTGGATAACGGGACTGAAGTAATCACCGAAACAGAAAAGTATTGCCTTGAACCGAAACAGCCAACTGATCTAACCATCGAATTCCTAGCCCATAACTGCCTTCCAGGGCTTAGCCTCAGCTTTCGTAAGAGTTATGATGACCTTATCATTCTTTTTCTTCAATGCAGCTTTTTCGATCGTCCCATACAGTTTCCCGAAAGACAGACAGCGCTCCTCCGCTTCTCGCCGGTCTGATGTTGATTCATTATCCTCAGGGGCTGTGTCGATAACCACTCCGTCGTCGTTGGATTGCACTTTGGTCGATGGGGGCGTGTAGTCTTTCACAGTCAGGCACATGCTCGTCTCGGAGTGCTCGATTGCTATGCTCTCGTCAGGACACAGGCCTACTCCAGGAAGATTGACATAGATTTTCACCCTGTTTTCTTCGTCGACGAAGGCGTAACTGGTGATGTTGCTGCGCGCCATCAGCAGTGCCCTATGGGAGGACGCCGGCGGGGATAGACCCGAAGACGAAGTAGCGGACAAAAGCCGGGGTTCAGGTCTTCCATCCCAAGTAGGACCAGTGGCCTGATGCGAGTGTGCATAATAGTATGAATTTTTGCCTTTCCGATCTATATTGTCATGAAGAGCGCTCGTGGTTTCCTCATCACGCTCCACCACCTGCTTGGGTTCCCCCTCTTCAGAAAGAGACATGACAAAAAATTTGGTCGCGGGATCCCTGGCCCTCCTCAATTATCTGCGCGCCACCCGACCTGGACTGGCTGGCTTCCCCCTCTAGCTCTGCTCTGCCAGGAGTCAACACAAACACCTGAGAAGTGAGAAGAGGCCTGAAACCAAGAATGTGCCTCCTTTGTTTGGCCTGCCTTCCCCTCCAAGAAATGCAAATCTGCAAAGTATTCCAGAGAAATCTACGATGATGATGCGCCCGCCATTACTTTTGAAGATTAGGCCCGTCCTACTGATGAACGACGACCACAAATAATTGGCGGCGAGGAGAGCGGCGAGCTGGCTGCCGCTCTGGCATCTAGGTACGGCATCTAGCGCGGCTGCCCGCCGCGCGCTAACATAGGTCGTGGCTGCCCCTAGCTGCGCGGCGATGGCGAGGCGGAGACTGGCGGAGACTGCATGCTCCAGGGGCTTCTGTCTAAACCCCTGGCATGCACGCTCTACCCGCATCGCCTTTGCATTTGAACTCTTCCAATAGCACACTGGGCGATGATGCGCCGTCCAAGCAATAGATTCATCGGCCACGGTGCGATCCGATGTCGATGTCTTCTGTTCTTGCTTGTGTCGCTTGCCTGTGCACTGGCCTCGACTTCGAACCACCAAGAAGCGCGTGTGGGGCCAGTGTCACACGTGGGGATTGCCAACGAACCTCTGAAGAGGGAAGGTGATGAGGGTGAAGAGAATGATGGGGAAATTGCAATCGATTCCATTCTTTCCCGTATCGCAAGTTGGAAGGACAAGCGCAAGAAAGCCAAAGCAAAGCACGAAGAAGACCCGGAAAAGCATCTTCCATTCGTTACTTTAGCATACGCTCAAACTATAGATGGGAAGATAGCTGCCACCACAATCAACGACGAGACGACAACATCTAATCTGAGACTAAGCTGCGAGGAATCGTCCAGGCTTACGCACCGTCTACGGCAGATGCACGATGGCATACTGATTGGCTCGTCTACCTTCTTAATAGACGAGCCACGGCTAAGCGCCCGCATTGGGCCTTCGTCTGAAAGGATGGAAGTAGATCAGCCGCGTCCAATCGTCCTCGATACAAACCTGAAAAGTCTGCAGAAACTTCTTTTCGGCAAGGTGATAGATGCATTACCAAGCAAGTTTCCTGACTTGGTACTGAACAAGATCAGAGCTAAAACTCCAGTCATATGTTGCTCGACGACTGCAGCTCAGAGGTTTCTAGATGTGCTCGAAATCTTCCAAGAGGAGCTAGTTCTACGGCGGAAGGCGAAATACGAATATAAGATAACCGTGTACAAGAAGATCGACGACGAAGACGACGGGGCGAATGACGCTTACTTGCCTGTGAAGATAACTATCAAGGTGACTTCCAAGAACAGCAAACAAGAAGAGGAGCAAGAACTTACGTTGACACTGTTGCCATGTCGAGTCAACGAAGAAGTAGTCGATTTGCCTCATGCCCTCAACCAGTTGTATCAACAATTTGCGATTGACTCCTTGCTGGTCGAGGGCGGAGCTGGGATATTGTCGTCATTTCTCAAATATAGCAACTGTGTCTGTGCAACGATGGCGCCCAAGATCGGAGGCAGAAAGGGCCTGTCGGCTTTCGGGTCATTTGATGCGCCCGGAGAGCGTGATGGTGTCAACAGCGCAGAAATAAATGACACAACTGATGCCGCAAAACGACTTCAAAACATGAAAGACTGCAGCTTTACAGTGTTGGGGAGCGATTGCATCTTTCTAGGGAGGCCTACGAGATAGCGCAGCAGCGCAGCGTTGATACAGCCAATACGAAACATCCGAGCAGACATACATCCTGGACTAATTAAGCTCGTTGCCTCGCACTACTATGACCAGATGTCCAGGACAAACTTGCCGAAAGATTTCATCTGATCTATCTTGGCAATGCCACCTGATTTCGCCTGCTCTGCAGTTTCGCACTTCCCTGAATCCATAAGGTCTTTGGCCAGCAGTGATACGATGGCATTCTGTACGTCTCTTCCCATCGCATTGCCGTCTCCACAAATGTAAACAGATGCTTGTTTCTTCGTGATCATCTCAACCAAGCGTTTTCCGCACGTCTCGTCAGTCAGCATAAGAGTCTGGACGTATGTCTTGTGCTCTTTGTCGTCACGAGAAAAGGCTGTGTAGAGGTTGGATATCAAGCCAACGTCACGGAACCTCTCCAGCTCGTGTTGGTACAAATAATCATGATCAGAGTGCCTACAGCCAAAGAATAAGTCAACATCGCCTGTCTTTTGCTTGCACAGGTAGTCTGCTGCAACATTTAGACCTTTGACATCGCTTTTAGAAATGTTGAGCTCGTCGGGATTTAGCTCGTAGCTGCCTCGCCAGGTACCCTCAGATGCCACGTGGGCTGCCTCCGTCGACTCGAGCGAAGCAATTTGTGCCAGGCGATGAGATAGAAACCCAATGAACGGAGCGATCCCTGTGCCTGGCCCTATCAAAACGAGCGGTGTGGAAATGTCCGCTGGTAAGCGAAACTCGTGCGTTGGTTTAGGAAAGATAAGTAGAGTCGCATGAGCAGATGGCTGCCGACCACTCAGGAATGGCGAGGACACGCACTCCAGCCGGCTTGTTGCCAGTCCTCGCACGCGTCTACCGCTGGTCACATCGCATTGGACAACTGGGGTATTGAAATCCACCACCGAAAAGGCAACCTTGACTTGACATTCATTGCCATCCTGTCGGTCCTTCAGTGGGCTTGAACAGACGCTGTAGTACCTCGGAGGAATGGCGGTAAGACACCCCAGCAGGCCTTCAAGTGATATTGATTGAGCCGAGGGGAACTCGTTAAGGATATCCACTACCGAGCGACGTTGCTGTTCAACGAATGTATCATACAAATCGGGCTCTCCAGGCTTGGATGCGCGGCTTAACAATCGTAGTGCTCGCTCTTCTTCGGCATCCTTAGCAAAGTTCGCGAGCAAAAGCAGTCTCTTCTTTTTCATGGGGCCAGACAGATCGACTGTTGTGCGGAGCGCCTCCTCGACCGTTACGGGATCACCTTCGTCGACTGATATTCTTTGGCTTCGCTGGATGCCGTGATTGCGGAGCAACATTTCCAGAACGAACCCGACACTGTCGTGTGAGTTCGGGACAATCATGCCCACTGAATCTCCTGGCTCATACTCGAGCGTGAAGTCGTCCGGTAGCGACATGGTCATTTCAATTACACGTTTTCCATTCTTATCTTCAGACAGTGGGAAATGATGACTATACATGTCCAGTGCTTCCACAAGCTTGCCGTCGCCACCATCCAGCACTTCTGCCACCTTGGCGGCACAGGCAGTGTTTGTCTTCGTCAGATACCTCGCGTTTAGAATTTTGCTCTCGTATGGCCTACTGGCAGTGAACAAGAAACCACTGCTTGCCGATGAAACAGTCATGTTTTCTGCAGCCAATGATTCGGATCGATCGCGTGTTGTTTCGTCGATCAGTTGACAAGATGACAGGCTTGAGACCATGGTCGGCAATTCAGAATTGGGCACGTCGGGCAGTGGATCTGTTATAGGTATAGACATGAGAGCTCGAATCGTTCGAACACCTGTCGACCGCGAATTGAATGGGACCAGGTCTCCATCTTCCATCTTCTTTTCTTCGTCAGTCGGCGACGAAGACCTGATGGGACGTTTGTTCGTCTCGGGCAATCTCATGCCTTGATTCAAAGATCCGATACTGGTGTGGCCTTTACAGACTTCGGCCAACTCTGAAATTACGTTTCCAACCCATGGCTCGACAACCTCTTCCAAACCTGTCGCCTCGTCAGCCATACCAAGAGACACTGCACGTGTGCCCCCAAGCTCTACATGAAATGGCATGGATGGATGAGGGAAATGTAAACGAAAATTGATAGCCGCAGAGGAGTATAGTACTTGCCTTCCAGTCTCTTGTCGATTACCTTTCCCATGGCACAGAAGACGTCATAGTTGGTATCTCCGAGCCCAAGTACAGCATAGGCGCAATGCTGGAATGTATCGCCCTTGGTCGTCTTTCTCTTGATCCACCTCACGAATCTGTCGGCATTTTCCGGTGCGTCCGCGTTACCCGTTGTAGAACAGACAATAATTATTCCATGCTTGACTTTTTGCAGATTGTTCGAGTCAGGGGACGACGACCACGTATCGAGGCAATTTTTCTTGTACTTATTCAGCTCGCAGCACTGGACCGAAGTAAAATATCCAAGAAACGAGGGATTCGAGAGGTATGTTTCGTATGTCTTGGCCAAGTCCTTGGCAATATGCTCGGCATTACCTGTTGCCGAGCCGTATAGGATAAACAGCGGGCTGGCCGATTTGGATGCGGCACTCATTGAGGTGGATTGCTCGGTTTTTGGCTTCGACGATGAAGTACCGTTTGATTCATTCGCTAAACCTTCCGATGGGGACCCAGAGCCCTTTTCCTCGTCAATTGCTGCTGAACACTCGCTTTCTCTTCCAATGTCCGGCTTTGGGTCCGCTTCCTCATCCTGAGTGAGTGAAACCGCGGCTACGCCTCCTCCTAACGCATCGTCTACTTCGTCCTTCCTCTCGCCTGAATCGCATGCATGAGCCAATCCATCCAGGACCGAGTCCAGAAAGGGTTCAACGGCACTGTCCAATCCTGTTGCCTCGTCCGCACATACCAGAGGTAGAGCTCGTACTGCTCCCCACTCGTTCAGCTTGCGATCCAATAACTTCCCACTCGCACAGAACTGATCGTAGTTGGTATCGCCGAGTCCCAAGGTTGCGTAGGCAACATTTGTGAGCGGTTTGGTAGGGTCGGCGCAACCCTTCGAGAGAGATTCCGGGACAGGCTTTTTGATGAACCGGATGAACCGCCCTGCGTTCTCGGGCGCGTCACCGTTCCCCGTCGTCGAGCACACCACAATCAAAGCATGTCTCGCCATGCCGTTTGCGGGAGATGCAGCCCAGGTTTCCATGAGCTTCTTGCGCTTGAATTGATTCATCTCGAACACATTCGCTGTGGTGAACTCCGACTTCCCCCCTTCTTTCGCCGCTTCATTGATAGACTTTCCAAGGTCCTTCGCAATAGATTCGGCGTTACCCGTCTCGGAGCCGTATAGAATTGTCACGTGCATGTTGGAGCAGGGTGCGGAGGAAAGAGCGTGTTCGTCCAGGGTCCGAACTGCAGTGTTGCGCGCGGGGAATCGACCTTCCTCAGGCCCGCAGGCGATTCTCTACAAATCTACAAACGAGAAGAGTCAAGGAGCAAAGACTGAGATGATGAGGGAGTCTAAGGAGTGGTGGCGTGGCTGAATTGCGGAACGTTCTTCGTGTCGTACAATACAATACAACCTGGAAGAAACTCGATGGGTTCGGATCTTGTTGCGGTCCGGACCGCAAGTCGTGCGGTCCGGACCGCGGCCGGACCGCAGCTGGACCGCAATCGGACCGCAGGCCTTGCGGTCCGGACCGCAAAACTAAAGAGATTTGAACCCTTATATTTTCTTCT
>JAAMXK010000302.1:0-17625 GCA_019693575.1 Thalassiosira oceanica | reverse complement strand
CGGCCTCCTCGCCCTGGCCAGGGCGGCCTCCGTCGCGTTTCCCTCGCCGTCGCTGCCGTAGACGTCCCCGGCCTCGACCGCCTTGCTCCCCTTGAAAAGGCGCAGCGACGAGTACTTCAGCTTGGTGTCGACTCCGTCCCGCACGTCCTGCAGGCTCTTGAGCATCTTGGCGTCGCTGGCCGCCTCCTCGTCCTCGGAGGACGAGCTGGAGTCCTCGTCCTCGTCGCCGTCGCCTCCGTCGCCGTCGCCCCTCCGGTCCAGGTTCTCCCTCTTCGTGTAGTTCGCCCTCCCGATGTCGATGTAGACGGCGTCCTCGTCGAAGCTCACGTTTCCCACGTTCGACAGCGGCGCGTACAGCTTCGTGTCCTTCCGGTTCAGGGTCCGCCCCGCACCCTCCCCGTCGAGCACGGGACACGGGTCCGGGAGCGGGCTCAGGTCTGCCATCTCGAAGTCCCCCACGCCGATCACGTGGACCTTCGTCCCGGCCTTGAGGTTCGTGCCCCGGACGTAGCCGTAGAACGCCACGGACCGCTGGCACTTCCCGTCCTCCTCGATCCTCGAGGGGTGGGTGATGTCCTCGTGGCGGTCCACGACGACGTACGGGTGGGTGTTCCTCCAGACTAGCGGCCGGTATTTGACCCGCCCCAACAAAAGGGTCAATTGCTTGACCTCGTGCTTGAGGTACTTGCCGTTGACCACGCCCCCAAAATAGAACATTTTGGCCCCGTCGTAGATCTCCGTCCAGAACCGGTGCTTGAGCAGCTTCTTGGTCTTGCGCAGGTTCTTCATGGTCCGGAACTGGTCGAGGTGGGTGAACACCCCCATGACCTTGGGGAAGCCGTGCGTCTGCATCATGTTCAGGAACTCGAACGACTCCATCTCGAAGCCGAACTTCGCGTCCACGCACAGCAGCACCAGGTCGGCGACCTTGGCCGCGTCGAGCATCGCGGCCGCGTCGTTGGGGCACTCGAGCAGCGTGATCCGCCGGCTCTTCGACGTGCACACCGTGATCGGGCCGGTGGGGTCCGCGAGGCTGTGGTTCGTGTACATGCGCACCAGCGACCTGATCAGGGTGCTCTTCCCCACCCCCGGCGGGCCGACCACGGCGACCACCGGGGGAGGGCCCTCCTCGGCCCTCGCGGCGCGCCGGTCGCTCAGCGGCACGTACTCCTTCTTCTGCGCCCGGTCGAGGTTCCGCTGGATCGACCGCTGGGTCCGGACGGTGTTGGCCACGCCGAAGGCGCGGGAGTTGTGGCGCTCCTTCTGGTTGCCGTCCCGCTTGTCCTTCTTCGCCCTCTTCTTCTCGCGCGCGCCGCGGCCGGACTTGACGGCCTTGTGGCCCCGGTTGACCTGGCCGTCGACGGCGGCGTCGGCCATCTTTGTAATCGATGGGTCGTCCGCCGGATGATCCCGGTCTCCACCGCCACGGCTCTACCTCTACGGCTCCACGGCTCTCCGACGCTCAATCGAACGCAGAAGCCGGGGATCTCTGAGGGATCGAGACCGGGCTCCGTTACCAGCGCCTCTCTGCTCTGTGCGGTGACACGGGCCCCTCGACTACTGCCGGATCCTCCCATGGAGTAAAAGTACGCGCGGCACTACCTAGCTAGAGCACTCGCCGCGGCGCCATCACCGCTGGCGCCGCGCCGCCGCTGGCCGTGCGGTTTGCATTTGGGTGGCTGCGAGGCTCATCCTCTCCCGCTCATTGTTGACGCGTGTCCCTTTTGACTTTGTTGCCAAAAGTGGCGAGAAGAATGAGACGATGCTAAGGAGAGGGTCGTTCTATCTGCGATGTGGCATGTGCGGAGCAGTGGAGCTTGGGCTCTTCAGCAACATGGCGCCCTTATCGTTTTGATTCTTGCACCATCTTGGCATTGGCAGCCTTGTCACTCCCGAAGATCTAAGGCAAACACCTACCAAGGACATCACACCTACGCTTCGTTGGTCAATTGGCGCGGCGGCGAACTCTCTCCCTCGTGTGATATGTAAACGATGAACGGCATCCAGATCACGATCAACCCCAAGAGCAGCAACCTATTCGACGATGAGGTCTTGAGGGAGAAGTACAAGGCCATGGACGACGAGCTCACCAAGGCCACCGCCGATTCGGAGAGGACAAGATCGGCCAACCACGAGGACGATTCGCTTGGAGACGACGACACGCTGAGCGACGACGGCAGCTTCGCGAGCATGGACACGCACACCCTCCTCTCGTTCTCCACGTTCGGCACCCACAACATGAGATCGGTGATGGCGTGCGGCGGCCATCTCGGGGGGGCGCGGTCCGTCGGCGGCGCGGTGCTGTACACGCTCGCCGACGCGACGGTGGCCGTCGGGTCCGTGGCCTTCCAGCGGGGAAGGGCGACGGCCGAGATGTTGTCGGCCGCCATCAGGGGGAACGAGGAGAATGCCACGGCTCCGGCACACGACGAGAGGCGGGGGAGTCTATCGTCCGAGATCAAGGAGAAGATGGAGCGCTCGAGGGCCGAGCGCGAGGAACGGAGAGAGCAGAGGGCCCGGCGCCGGAGCCTCAAGCATGAGAAGATGAGGGCCGACGACCTAATGAGGGCGAGGCAGGAAATCGGCGGCCTGGCCGCGGCCTGGAGACAGTCATAGATATAGAAGTGAGGAAAGTGCCATTTTTTGGACACTGAATGTTGGATGTGAAGCGATAAAAGGGCAATGTGCAGACCATAGAATGGTACATGTTGGATGTAAAGCGATAAAAGGGCAATGTACAGACGTCTACATAAGATAAGGAAACAAGTAAGAGCCAAATAAAGTTGCTACTTCCTCTGTTTGGCGAGAGACTCGAGCACCGTGGGACAGCTCGCATTGATCCCTTCCACTTCCCTCTTCACGTCCTCATCTGATAGATTCACCGCTCGATTCATGAGGTCGATGTATCGGATTATGTCCTTCTTGAGTAAGTGCTCGCATAAATACTTCTGCCCTTTCGCATCGAGGTTGTTTCGCACCGGCTGCCTTCCCCCTCGGCTGTTCACGTGTTGTCCGCCGCTCCCATCGTTCGGTATTTCGACATCCTCTTGGGCGCCGAGTAAGTTGTTAATGTTTATCCAGTCGGGCCAAAGGTTCTTCGTCCGTATCACGAACACTTCAGTCCGGCTCGGCAAGTCGGCGAGGAAGGCCTCGTAGTTGTACTTGACGTGGTGTATGTATTCGCTGGTCCCGTCTTCAATCTCCCTGCAGATTGACCGGCACGGCAGGCTGATCTGCTTGGAATGCTTCGCGCGAAACTTCCGCCAGCTTATTGTCGTGTTGTACACCTCGGTCCGAATGGACTCCCCGCCCGCACAATTTGTAAGCTCCTGAAGGTTCGGGTAGCAGCCCTCGAAGGCGGCGCGGAAATATTGGTCTTTCTCTACGTCGCCATTTCCCCACACATTCTTCGCCCAGGCAGGTGGCTCCTTGCCACGGGCCTCGTACTCGCGCCTAACTTTTGAGTTCTGCATCCTCGTCGCGTCGATATTCTTTGGGTGTCTGGAGAGAAAAGCCGAAACGAATCGATCCAGGGGGTCCCGCGCCACCACGACGACGCTCGTCACACGTCCGTAGTACTCTGCCATCTTCCCGCTCTCGACGTGGGGCGTGTGGATGTAGAAATCCACGCGTTTCGACACCGTGCTCTCGGCCTCCTGGATCTTCTTGTAGCGCTCAGGCTCGCAGGGGGTACCTTCGACAGCAGTCATGCATCCATTTCTCAGCAAGAGAGAGATCGTCGACCCGCCGGACTTTCCCACGTGGACAAATGCGATCGACCTCTCCGAGTCTGGCACCTCTACCCTCCGTCGCCTATCAATCAGTGCCTCTACGACAGAAGTCGTGGGATCGTTTTCGCCAGAGCTCACACTCAAAACAATCTGAGACTCGTCTGTGTTGCTCGAGTTGCCCCGCCCCTTCAAAGTTCGATCCGACCTGCTTCCTCCACTTGCAAAGTCACGTAACATTTGTTCCGCGGTGTTTCTGACGCCGTTCTGGTGATCATCTAATTGTACTTTGATTATGAAATCCGACAGTGCCAGCGTCAGGAGGCAGACGACGGCGGCGAAAATCCAGAGTAGCATGCCAGGACCACCTCTACCCCTGCTCTTCTGGCGATTCGCACGGTGCCCAGCTGATCGTGAGGAAGCCATGCTCTTTTGAAGCCTGGGCCCGGGTATTCGCGTCTTCAACTAGCGGACAGCCTCCTTCCAATATTTCATGTGTGACTTGCGTTGATCACTCGCCGAGACAACGATAAGATCTTCGAGAGCAGTTCTCAGCGTGCAAAAACAAACGAGCGGGCGGGCAGCATGTATGTGATGAATGACACGGTTCCAGTGCGTCCGATCACGGCCTGTGCGCCAAGACTTCCCCCGCGGCGGATCGCTTCACAGTAGGGGGCATCGGCAATGCTGTTGCTGCCTGCCTACGCTACTTAGAGGTGAGCAGGCGTAGGCCGGCTACGGCTCGGACTTTGCACAAGGAATAGAGCAATTTGGTGCCCCCCTCTTTGGGAACAGTGCGCAAAATAGTGGCATTAACCGATATAAATACGCTAAATTTCGTTCAAATCAGCGCGTATGTTACACACAAACCCAACAACCCAACCCAGGGCGACTAAGTCAGCCGAGCTGCTGCGTCCTAATCGTGATACCTCAACACTTGAGGACGCGTGTTTCGAGAGCTTGGATACTAGACGGCGCGGGGGCACCAAAAGCAACCAGGAATTTTTAATTTTTATGCCGCACCACCTCTTCTCTGCTGTGCGTGTGCGTGCCCGTCGACACCATGCTGCCGCATGTCTCCGCATGTCCACGCCACCGACGCCGCACTGTCAGGCACTGTCACAAGTTGTCCACATCCGCCATGCCATCGCCATGCCATCGCCACTGCCCGTCTCATGCGGAGATTCGAACCCTCAAGAAATGACGTCGCGTCATGTTCAAGCCCGCCTACATAGCTACCTAGCTAGCAATCCTGCCATCTCTCTAGGTACCTACCTTAGACAAATATGGACTATGGACTACGACCAAGCCGTCCCTGTCCACTGCCACTTGTCGTCGTCACCGAGCAAGCCGTCACCGTCCACGCCAGCCGTCTCCAGCCCTCCAGTACCTGGCTTAGCTAAATAGTAGCCAAGCCTTTGACTTGACTCGGTGTGTGACTTCTCAATCTTGGTGAGTTGTGAGAGTGGTGGTGGTGGGATGTGAGTGAGTGAATGACGGAGCCTCGGACTCGGTCGGTAACCACGTGGGTCACGAATGAGTGAGTGAGTGACCAATTAATCTCGTGGGGAACCAGGCTCCTTCCTGGTTGTAAAATGAAAGATATCGAGCACGGATTCGAGAGTCAGGCAGGCCGGCAGGCCCGCGACACTTCCCAGAGGACAGTACAGTGTGTCGAAAGAGAAGGCGCATAAATCGAATCAATCGACATCAACAACAATCGACCATGAAGATCCAAATGCTCTTCGCCGTCGGGGCCTTCGCCCTCGTCCACTCCGTCGTCTCGGGCCACGAGGTCCCCTCGCTCCGCGGCCAGGTCGACAATGTCGACAAGCTGCTGGCCGTAAGTATCGGTCGTCTTTATCTTCTCTTGCATTCACAACGCGCCTGAATACTCACGCGGCCCTTCTACACCATGCGACAGGAGACCCAGAGATGCGGCCGCGGTGGGAGTTGCGGAGGGGTATGCAAGAGGGACACCCCAGATTTAGGCTGCCGCCATATAGAAGGCATGACGAAGCAATGCGTCGATAATGAGTGGAAGTGCGCTCCTTCGGGGAGCGGGGGCAAGGCGGACGTTCGAGTTGATTGAACGGTGAATCGCTGAGGACTAGACTGGCGAAGTTTGAAGTACTGCATCACGAGCTATCGTCCCTCGGGAGTTTTGCGTTACAAGGTCCCAGATTTGATTGGATGAAGCGGAAAGAATAGTTTAACACAATTTATGATGGCGTTTAGACCTGTTTAGTATGCCCCGGTATTCCAAGTGCTGATGATAAGTCAGGTTTCTCTTCGCTGTGGCATCAACATCGTGCCCGTGTTTACCCTCGTCATCGGTTGCGGTATCTAGCTAGTTGTAATATTATTTGTCAGAAGAGGGTGCCTTCAGACTCCGTCAACTCACACATCGTCGGCCTTTCCTTGAGCGGACCGATCATAGGGTCCACGTAGGTGCACCAACAGTGTCGAGCATTCAGAGTGGTGGAGGCGGGGCGGCGGGCATGATTCGTCGCAGGCTCGCAGGAGACGGCTGCCTATTGCCTCTATCTCCAGCCATGTTTCACCAAACTCGACCTTCTGCCTCGAAAAGCGGGGCTGAGTGGGACTCGCTATCGACAACAATCGACCGCGAAAAGCGGGACCTCCCAGGCAAATGTAGCCCCGCATGTAGCACTAACTAAAAGCGCTAGCTATTCTCTACATGCATGTAGCATGTAGCCCATGTAGCCCCAGGGGGTAACCACTAGAGAGATCGGAAAAACCATAAGCCGTGCTACGGGATGCTTAGGGTACCAAAAGCCGGAAAGCACGAAACCCAACGCCGCAAAGCATGGTAAGTCAAACCGGACCTTCGGATCATGGCCAATATTGGCCGGAGGTGCGCCACCGAGCCACCGAAATAGCGGAGGGTTTGGGCCCAAAGATTGGGTAAATATGTACTAGAATATGATTATCTTCCAAAGACCGACCATGTTAGACATGGTCTTAGTCAGAATCTTCCGCTCCCGCTGATCCCGTCGACTGACTTCGACATCACCAACAATTTTGGACATGAAGTTGAACGCCGCTCAACGCGACGCACCTGCCTACACGGCGAGAGGGACAACTCCGTTCGAGCCATAGATATGAGCATCCGGAACCCCTTCGAGGACGTTTCTAGAGCAGTTTGATGCGTAGAATCCAAATATCGCACTCGCTGGCGGCCATTCTCATCGTGTGAAGAGCGCTCAACTGGCTTTGAAAGTCGGCGGTTTTCAAACGGAGATCTACGCACTGCCGACTCGCAGGTGAACTCAAAATATGTTTAAATAGATGTAGGAACCTTGTCTGACGGTCTAACTCCGAATATTCATCGATCTATGGCAATCGCTTCTACCGTATGCTTGCAGAAGTTATCACCCCCCAAATTTTTTGATCAAGATTCATAATCTGAGGGTGGCATCATCCGAAGCGCCATGAGACGGCGATGTGGATAGAGTATTCGTTTGTTGCTCTACGACGATTCAAACTCCCTCTGTGCCCCTTCGATTGTCTCTACCGAAGCTAGGTGTCCCATGGTTGGGCTCTCGATCGATTGCTGACTTAGTCGTGAGAAAAACTTAGTAGAGTATCATTACGTCCTACGATTAGAAAAAGAGATGTAATCCAACTGTGTACAATTTTACACCTCGGGAACGTCGTTTGACGACGTTCCGACCTATCTTAAAATATGCGTGAGACCTCGGAGCATATTTTAGAACTTTGAAATGTGATCTAATTCCGTCGGACGGCTGAGAAAAATTGTACACAATGCGAGGGGGGTGATAGAGCAACCAAGCATACGGTATCATTCGATTTGCTTGCTTCTGCTTGCTTTCATTTATTCGCTTTTCAATCGCATGTTACCCCAAGCGTTAATTACTGAGACCGAAAAGGACAGGCAGCGGCAGCAGCCGTGAAGAGAAAGTGAGGTCAAGGCTTTTATGCAGGCTCTTTTGACTTGCAATGCAAGACCAAGACTATCTTCTCGTCACCAGTCGTTTTCATCAGGCGTGAGATTCGAGATCGAAACGAGCAAGGAGGAGGAAGCTGCGATCAGCGGGCAGCAGGAGTCGAGGGCTCGGCCGGGCGGAGGTCCAGGTCAGCAGGTCGCTCGTCCGGAAACAGTCGAAGCGAAGGCGGTTTGCCACTGGCTGGCATTCCGCACCCTCCATCCTGGACATTTCCACGATGATGGTGTATGGCAGGGCGGTTTTACGAAGTGGAATCGCCCGCAAACTTTTGGTGCCTAGACGGAGTGTCATTGCAACATCCAATGGATTCTTCGACCAGGAAGCACTTGCCTCGAGGAGGAGGTTGAGTCCGCCGTCGAGTCGACCCGCTGCTGTCCATAGCTATTCCGCCCCATGCTCGAACTTACCGGCGGTCAGGCATCTCTCTACGGCTGCTGTAGAGGAAACCGACGATGACTGTGCGTACACATTGAAACGCCGAGAGGGGATACGGAACGTCGCGATAGTCGCGCACGTGGACCATGGCAAAACTACTTTGGTGGACGAGCTTCTGAAAGTGGCGACATCCTCGACGGATATCGAAGGGAACGAGACTGCCGATGACGCAGATTTGAACCGACTCATGGACTCAGGAGAACTTGAAAAGGAGCGTGGAATCACGATAACTTCCAAAGTTACTCGCCTTGACTATACCTCGGAGTCCAACGAGTCTTACACTATCAATGTGGTCGATACGCCCGGCCATGCTGACTTCGCGGGAGAGGTCGACAGAATATTATCGACGGTGGATGGCGTGGTTCTTGTTGTTGATGCAGGGGAGGGCCCAAAGTCGCAAACCAAGTACGTTCTAACTCGCGCTCTGAGCCTGGGACTTGTCCCCATTGTCGTGCTTAACAAGGCAGATCGAGAAGAGAGCATCCTCAGACTTGAAGGAGGCGAGACTGAGCTTGAACTTATGGACCTCTTCGAGGCTCTTGGGGCAGATGCAGACCAAATGGAGTACAGGACGCTCTACGGAAGCGCTCGGGGGGGTTGGATCGCGGACGATGTCGATGTCGCGCTCAAAGTAGTGCGTGAGAATGGTGGTAGCGAAAGCGAGGGAGCCATGTCCATGAGAGGATTACTCGAAGCTATCCTCGAGGACATACCTTCTCCCTCGGTCCACTGGTACGATGAGTCGAGCGACGATAGCGCCAAGAGAGAGGCTTCCGAGTTTGAGAATGAGCCATTTAGTATGGCGGCGACAACCGTGGGGTTCGACTCATATCTCGGGAGAACATGCACCGGCCGTATTTACAGGTGGGTGAATTATATTTGTGCTGATGCGTGGTTTCGTCAATTGACATATAGCGCCCATCGCCGATCACAGCGGGGTAATCCAAAGTGGAGACTCCATAACATTGCTCCCAAGGCTTGACTCCGACTCCGCAGTTTCAGAAGGGACAGGTCCGAAATCTCAAGTCTCGGGTGTCTTCGCAAACAGAGGAGTCTCGAGAGTTGCACTGGACCCACCCATCGCTCATGCAGGCGATATTGTAACCTTAGCAGGTGTTCCAGACTCAGTGAAGGTCGGCGAGTGAGTCAATAAATCCATGCAGCGATTTTTCCCTGCTACTCTCAACGCCATTGCCTTTTCAAAAGCACACTGACATCAACCAACAATCAAGTCCCTTCGTTCGTGGACACTCCACCGCTCGCTCCACCGACCCTTTCGTGCCTCTTCGGTGCAAATAACGGTCCCTTGGGTGGACGCGAAGGTGACAAGGTGTCATCGAGCCACGTTCGGTCTCGTTTGGTACGTGCACTGTTTTGACGAGATACTGTTAAGATCAAAATAATGTGAACCCTAGCCCGCAACCTCCAGATGAACGAAACAGATAATAATGTCACTTTGAATGTTGAGAAATGCGAAAGCGATGCTGAGAAGACTGTTGTGCTTGGTCGCGGCGAGCTCCAGATTGGAATTTTGGTCGAGCAGATGAGGAGAGAAGGCTACGAACTTGTCATCAGCCCCCCGCAGGTTTTGACGCAGCTTTGCCCCATCACTGGCGAAAAAATCGAGCCATGGGAAGAGGTTGTCGTAGATGTGGATGCAGAGTACTCAGGCGCAGTCGTCAATGCCCTGACTGGCGCGCGTAAGGGTGTGCTCGTTGAAATGATGGACGACTCTCAAGGCAAGACTCGGCTCAAGTTCGAGGTTCCGACTCGGGGTCTGCTGGGCTTTGGCCCCGAAATTGCAACTTCCAGTAAGTGTGTGTGGCTTGTTCGTCGGTTCATCCGTTCTCTCCCTCACAAACGACTGCCGATGCCTGCATAATCAACCAGCTCGTGGAACAGCCGTAATGCATCACTGTTTCATTGAGGATCGCCCATATGCTGGACTGATCCAAATAGGCGCAGACAAAGGAAGATTGGTGTCGAACGACACGGGCAAGGCCACGTCGTATGCCCTCGAGTCTCTCCAAAATCGAGGAACACTTTTTGTTGGGCCCGGTGAAGAAGTCTATCCAGGCATGGTGATAGGAGAGAACAGCAAGGCTGGAGACATGGAAGTCAATCCAGTACGAGCCAAGAAAGCTGACAACATGAGAACCCAAGCGAAAGAGGAGAAGATGTATCTGACCCCGCCGAAAAGGCGGTCGGTCGAAGAGCTCATCGGCTACATGTGCGACGACGAGGTAATCGAGGTCACACCTAATAGTGTCAGGCTCAGGAAACTGGAACTCGACTCTAAGAAACGCGAGGTGGCCGCCCGCAATCGAAAGAAGCAGCTCGACTCTCTTAAGAATGCCAAACGAAGGAAGTAATCCCGAGTAGTCTTCCCGCTTTGCGGGTGTTTGCGGGTGTTCAATAGTTGGTTGCTTCGGATTACATTTTGCCTTTCGGTTCCATCGCCAAGATATGTAGCTGCTCACTTCTCGAACGACTCCACGAGCTTCATTACATTTTCCTCGCTTTCCAAAAACGCCCCAAATTCCTCTGAGTCTACATCCGGGATAGCACCCGCGCTGGGGGCGGCGGCGGCAACCGGTGCTGGCGCCTCGACCTCGGCAGTTCCGCTGATAGCACTTTTGATCTTGACCAAAACAAATAGACCAAAGTATCCACTCAGAATTGCGGCCGCCACTTGATTGTGATTATCCATTGAAATTCAGTTGTAGCGTGTCGTGGAAGAGAGATGGTTAATTGTTAATTGCGTGTGGGGGGTGGAAAATTCAACGCGGGCCCAGCGCAAGTCACAGGGCCGATTTTGCCAGGCCCTGCCTACGGGGCGTCTCCTAACGTCAGAAAGAAATACCGACTTACATTGATCGTCTGCAGGAAGGGGGAGGTTTCGTTAGCGCCGTAAAGGTTGATTGTGGCAGTCACTGCCACACACAGGCCGACCCCCCGACCACTTACCTCCGGGAAAGTATCCGCGAACGGTCTTGTCGATACCAGTCCACTCCGGCGCTGCCGCGCTTCCCATGCGGCGTCTGGCCTGCTGCGTGGCATGTCGCCTCGTCGCGACGAGAGCTGTGCGTCCTACAAGATTGGCAAACATAGTCGTCTTCAAGCAAGTAAGTGTACAACAAAGCACCTTCTCTCTGTGCTGTGAGGCGTTCGTCGCGGCGCGTCGGTGGATCTCCGCCGCCGCCCGCGCCGCGCGCGCTGGGCCGCGACCAAATTCAAATTAACTGCAAAAAATCGGCCCGAGACTCCGGCCGCCCCCGCCCGGATAGTAGGTAGCGACCTGTAGCGACCCGCCACGCCGACGTCGGCTCTTGTAGGGAAGGAAGAACAGAGAGGAGGTGGCGATAAGATGGCAGATACACGGGCCCAACTGGATGAAATTGACCAGCTCATCGCCTTATCTCCTGACGATCCATCGCTGAAGCAATTGCGGGCAGATTTGTTGCAACTGATCGCCCTCGAAGGCGAGCAGGAGCAGGAGATAGAGAGTCCGGCGGGGAAGGTAGACGATAACTCTGGGGCCGGACAGAAGCATCCCGCTTCTGGCTTCGTTGATGTGACGAGTCGTGCGCAAGATGAAGACGGAAGTCAGTCGGTCAGACTCGACGATGTCCCGTCAAATTCAACCCATGAGGAACCCCCACCAGTCGAGTCGACGGGTTACAGTGCCAAGGGTACCTTCACTGAGCACATAGTGTCGACGGATACAGCAGCATCCGAGGCACCTATGGTCGGAGCATTTCAAGTGGTATCGTCCAGCGCGAAGAGGAGCAGCAGCTCGGCCATGCCGGCCCAGGGCAGTGGGAATCTGAAAGACGATGGCGCAGGTATTCAGGGCGCCGAGCAGCCGAAGAAAAAGAAGAAGAAGAAGGACAGGACCGAGGCGATCTTGAAATCTGAATTCGAGTTGCCAACTCATTTGGTGCCTTTGGAGTCTGACACGGCCGCGCAGAAGCTGAAAAAGCAGAGGGCAGCAAAGGCCCTGAAGTCGAAATTCAAATCGAAGAAGAAGGAGGCAGAGCACGCAAAGCGGCAGAACGATTGGAAGAACTTCGCGTCGGGTGGCAAGAGCAAAAAAAAGAAGAAGAATCCGATTGTCGGTCACACTTCAATATTTGCCACGGGATCGGAGGTTGACAGCAAAGTGGGCGTTGGGCACCAGCATGCCCGCAATATGACAGCAAGCACTGGAGAAAGGAAAAGGCATAAGTTTTTATAGTAATATGGAAAGGGCGGACGGCAGGTAATGTTAGAGACTACTGATCTGCTTCTCGTGGCGGGTGGGGTGCCACCAAAGCTCTTGGACGATCTACCATAGGGACAGAGGAGTGACTTTGAACGAGGGCAGGAGGGTGGGGAGTTGAACTCCTACATTGTGACATAAAACTTGTTGTCCGAAACTATTGCTTTATGTTCTCAAGATTCGAAGGGAAACTTGGCATACTTTTCCTTGAGACCTGGCCTGCTTTCTCTCAAGGCCGCCATATTTTTCTGCAGGGGAACGTTGACTTTCATGCCGCCTTGCTCCGTACGCTGGACCCTCGCATCATTCTCTGGCTCCCCTGCTGTCCAAATGCGCCCAGGGCCGTTCGGTGCTTTGCGACTTTCTCGCAATGCCTTCAGAAATTCGCCCGAATTCTTCTTAAATGTGTCGAGAGGGCACAGCTTCTCAATATCGATGGCCAAGAAAAAATGGCCTGGTCGACAGCAAAAAGTGTTGGATTATAGCAGAGCTCAATCGATGATTTCATGTTTGTTCAGTTGACTCACCTAAAGGCATCGGTTTGGGCTTGCCGGTGGCTCGATCTAAACCGCAGATGTCTTCCCCCCATGGTCCTGATTGAAACGCAGTGCAGAGAAGTTCCACGGTTGTTGCCCATCTTCGTCCGAGTCGACATTGTCGAGTCGACATTGTGGGTTTGAGTTTGGGTCATCGCAAACTAGATCCTCATCCTTGTACTCACCCGTAGCCTTTGTAGCCTCCCATTTTGTCTCCTGCTCCTCCAACTGGAGTCAAGGCACACTTGCCTGGGAAGAAGGGGGCCGTGAGACAGATTCTCAATATCACGCCAAACTACCGACAACACTTACCCAAAACCATATCCCGCAGAATTCCTTCCGTGTCTGTGCGCTCAATCCCCTGGTCGTCGATAACAGCGCCTCTCGGTGTATCTAATCCTTCGCGCGCGTATCTAGAAAGACCCTGACAAATGAGTGCACTGCTCAAAATCTCGATTGCTCGCTCTCAGTAAACGCACCGCTCAATCTTTCCCCTCTGATTTACACTCGTAGCGCAATCAATTACGAAGGGCCACTCGTCTGTACTTGGGATACCGAAGGTGAGCGGATTTGTGCCTAGCATTGGCTCGACTCCAAACGTTGGCGCGATACTCGGCCGGGCATTCGTGCCGGTGAGACCAACGCAGCCCTGGCTACTTGCCATGGTTGCATAGTATCCTGTCGTGCAGCGGTGAGGAACACTACAGCAACATTCGAAAATCGAGAGGGCTCGGTTTGCGACCTACCAGCTATGCCATAGTGCGTCGAATTCCTGACCGCCACGAACCCCACGCCGTGTTTCTTCGCCTTGTCGATAGCCATCTGCATGCAGTGCGGTCCAATGTAGAGTCCCAGCCCAAGGTTGCCATCTACCAATGCCGTCGTTTCACTCTCGCTCACTATGTCAATGGGCTTATCGGGAAACAAGATTCCATTGTCCATCCGGTCGCAATAGATCGGCTTCAGGCGACCCAATCCATGGCTGTCTATGCCGCGCTTGTCGGATTCGATTAGGACATCCGCGCAGACCTCAGCATTTTCTGGAGTGACACCGTAAGAGAGGAAGACGTCCTTCATGAATGCCTTCATGTAATCGAAGTCAACCACCGGCAACTCATCCGCCGGTGCGGCCTTGGCCTTCTTTGCCGGTGGTTGATCGAGCTCCGCGCCGTACACCGTCCTGCCGATAGCAAAAAGTACGTCATTCGATTCGCCTCCCGCGGCTGCATACTCTTTGAGCTTTGTCGCGAATGCCGAACACACCGTCTCATCTGGATTGGTGTTTTCGCCGATCAATTTCAACAGTTCGCCGCGAATCTCGGCGGAAGATGACATTGTTGGGGAAGAGAACTGGTTCGCCACCGAGAGGTGTTAGAGTTTGTAGTCGTTTGTGATTCGCGAGGTGGTTGATAATGTGCACCAAAAGGAGACTCGCCCACACCAGCCTCAGGAGGCTTTTGACACACACACTTCCCCCAACCAAGTCAACCCAAGCAACGCAATGAAAATTCACCGAGCGCGCGTGTCAACTGTAAACTTGTCGCTCCGTGTCAGGGTCGAAGGTTGTCGTTTCCATACATAGGCTCTCGCTGCCCGCTCCGTGCACCGACTTTATTCAAAGAACTTACTTCTTGAGGATGAAAGGCTGTCGTCCCCACTATCAGAAATGTTCCGGCCAATAATAAGATCGACAACATTGAAGAATTGAAGATCCAATCCAGAGGTGATGTCAAAACAACTTGCAGGTGTCATTTTGAGTCTGTTGTTGGCCGGTCGCCCGGGTGGCGGTGGGCGGGGGTGCCGGGCGCGCGCCGGGTTTCCCTCTAAAACTTCTGAGTACGAGGAGGTTTGAACGAAGGATGGGTTCGCAATGTTGGCAAAAGTGTTCAAATTTTCGCTCCAAGCAAGATACTGAGCAAGACACAAGACCTCTGGCTCTGGTGGTGACTATGCTGTCGTGAGAATAGAAGAAGCATGCAGACTCGAGAGGCGACCCGCCGCACCGGCCCGTTATCGTTACCGTTGAGCCCAAAGTTGGCTGCCGATGGTATGGCGCACAAAACAAAAAGATCGCACTGATCGCAATACT
The DNA here is from genome assembly GCA_019693575.1 of Thalassiosira oceanica. Taxonomy (NCBI): domain Eukaryota; phylum Bacillariophyta; class Thalassiosirophyceae; order Thalassiosirales; family Thalassiosiraceae; genus Thalassiosira; species Thalassiosira oceanica. The sequence goes on along the minus strand of JAAMXK010000302.1, from coordinate 2,584 downwards.
CAACAGTTCAACAGGATCATCGCCTCGAGAATCACGGCATCGCGCGCGTTCTACAGCAGACTAAATCAAAATCATTTGGTAAGACGTTGTGTCGCTGCCCTCGTAGTAAATAACGTGGCTAACATTATGCATCAATGCCAGCGACATTTGAGGGAAGACACGCGGCAGTGGGAATGAAGCAAGCCGGTCAAATCACTTACTCAGTGGATCCTACGATGCTTGAAGACACGGTGACTTGGTTGACGTGCACGTTGCCGAGAAACGTCGTACACACTGAAGCGTACTCAAAGTTGAAAGGGGAGTGGAAGAACTACACTGGGCAAACGAATCATAATGGCGACAAGGCCAGAGATATCGCCGCAGCGGCGGCGGTGACAAACTCAAACAAAAACTTCAGGCGCCGGGATTCAACTGTGTTCGTGTGATGTGGATGTGAATGGGCGCCATCAACCATCCAGTCGGGCAAAGATGTATATTAGTGGGTCATTAGTTGCGGTTTGTGTGGAGGTACAATCGATCATTGTAGAATAGGGTTTATCGAATATCATTAGTATACTAGTAGGCAAAAAGGTCTCAAAAGAAGTGCCGTGTGTCGTAGAAACCAGTTCTAGCCCAGCCTTGAACATCTTTCCCCTCTATACCAGCATTGTAGTCGTAGTTAAGAACTTCTCCTGCTTCAACCTTCTTTGCAGTAAACAGTGCAACATGAACTTTGCCGTCCATAAAAAATCGGCGTGTCCTCACGTTTTGCTTCCTTTTGGAGAGTAGGCTTCTATTGTTAACACCTGAAAGAAATCGCGCGTAGTTTCCTGCACGAGATGGATCAATGATCAGGCTAGAGAAAGGGTGGTAAGGGATGCGCGAAAGATGAGCAAGTGTAGAAATCATATAAATTCACCCTCAACAAAACGCACCTTGTTGCTGCATCACTTGTGTCCAAAAGAACCATCAGACTGTCGCTGCTTGATCGGCTGCTCGCCTCCATTGTGACACACTCGCCAACATATTCGCCGATCAGAGTATGCTTGTCCATAGCCGCAAGACATTTTACACTAAAACCGTAGTTTTCATCATGGACAATTTCGATTGGTGGCAGTACCCCGGCATTCATATTTTCACGAAAAGCTCGGAGAATTTGCAGGTTCCTCATGGACATTGGCTCGATCTTCTCGACCTCCTTACTTGGGTCATTCATGTCCTCGGTTACCTTGTCGGTGTATATCAACCCTGTGCTGTATTGCTCCATGCCACAGTACTTCATTGAGGAAACAATGCTTGACACTGTGGTAGCGTAAGCCTCGACAGTGAGTGATGAAGTAGGGAGCAACCAATCATTCTTCAGGTACTTTTTGACAAAGTTGATTCCCTGAACTTTGAATAAATCTCGATGGTTAGACTTTTCGCTCTTGGCGCGCTGTTTGATCGCAGATTGGGGCTTCGCGAAAAGACTAACAGCTTCGTGGTGTTTGTCGAAGAATTCTGCACACGAACGAATTGGGAGTTTGAGAAACTTGAGGTTGTCGCTCTCTTTCAGGGCAAGGCTGCACTTGAATTCTTCAAATGTTGCCCGGGCTTCGCCTGAGCAAGCAGAGCATAGCCACGTGCTTTGTGGAATGTTGACCATGACTGGTCGTAGGCAATATGTATGGAAGCCTCTTGAGCAACGGTCACATATTACAACTTCAGAAATGGTGAGTCGCAACGGAATCTGAACTATACTCATGCGAAAGAACACATACCCTGATCGTCGTCGTCATCAATCCCACAAATTTCGCACTATATAATACACCAATTCAGCATCAACGAACGACGAATGACAATGACGCCTTCACTTACAATAGTCAGAACATGAGGGTCGAATGAAAGGAAGCGGCCGATACCTGAAGGGTCCCACGAACCAGCATCGCAGCAAGGACGCACGTCATCGGAGTTATTTATAACATCAGTTGATGGCAGACGGGGAATGGCGTCACTTGGAATGACTGGTCGCCGGTGAAGAACAAGCCCGTTGCATATGACCTTGCGATCCTCGTCCGTTGCCTTCATTTCGGACGATTTGCGATCTGGCCACTCAAGACTGGCAGATTTCCTTTTGTCCAATCCCCTTTCTGAATCAGTATCTAATCGTCGAGCGACACAGAACTGGAATTCCGACAGTGGGTGGTCAATTTGCTCCTCGTATCCTAGAATCTCGAAAATGACTGAAATGCCGTCGTTGTTTTCTTTGTGGCAGACAATGTTGACGACCTGGCCAGTTTTCATCTCGAAGTGGGCACCCGGCGCAATTTGGGATTCTGCAGCTGCCTCCGGGTCGACGTTTCTGCGATCATAAATCTGTGTCAAAGACACCACTTCGTCGTGGTTGAAGTCCTCCTGGTCTCCATCATTATAAATGACACGGTAGCAGAGGCATTCACGCGGGTCGTCGCCGTCTCTCTCGACGAATGATTCCTTGTAGACCTTCGCAATTCTTCCGTCGTGGAATCCCCACAACGGACCAAAGTACTTTCGCACCTTCAGTCCCATCGGCAGGATCTGATCGTCGCCACAGATGATTGCGTCCTCGACGCTTCTGACGCCCCAG